>PVJS01012902.1:0-43031 GCA_004027185.1 Glis glis
AGAGAGAGAGAGAGAGAGAGAGAGAGAGAGAGAGAGAGAGACAGGGAGAGACAGCGAGAGAGCTGAGGCTAGCCGCGAACCAGGATCCTCCGGTGTCCGCCTCCCAAAGTACTGGGATTACAAGCATGCACCACCACGCCCAGCTATTTTTTGTTTTGAAACAGGGTTTAAGTTACTGAGGGCCTCACTATCTTGCTGAGGCTGACACAAACCTGCAATCCTCCTGTCTAGTCTCTGAAGTACTGGGATTACGGGTATGTACCACCGTGCCCAGCTGTGATATTTCTATAGCTACTAAAATTAGATGTCCTTAGAAAAAAATTCTGGTGAATGATAATGCACAGCATGCTACTGTAAATAAAATAAAAATAGTCCGGGCATGGTGGCTCTGCCTGTAATCCCAGTACTTGGGAGGCGAAGACAGGAGGATCTGGGTTCGAGGCCAGCCTCAGCTACTTAGTGAGGCCCTCTGCAACTTAGTGAGACACTGTTTCAAAATAAAGAATAAAAAATAGGGCTGGGGGTGGAGCTCGGAGGTAGAATACCCTTGGGTTCAATCCCCAGTACCGCAAAAATAAAATAAAAATAGGATTGGTTTTGTAATAAAGGGGCTTTTTTCCTAAGACCACATTTAAAAACCTAATACAGTAAAAGAAAGTCTTAAAATTATTTGCCATACTTAAAAATCAATGGATGGGATATCCAGAACCAATTATCTTGTAGGCCTTGATAAATAACTTTTAAAAAATGAGATTTTCTTTAAAAAACCACTGAGCTGAGCTGTCACTGAAGCCTGGTACTTCTCACTACTAAAGACTAAGGTCTTCCTGTTCGAAGAGGACTTGCGCCATTACTGTTGTTACCCTGAGAGAAATGCAGGTGACGTGATGCTGGTCCCCCAGAAATGAGACCCTAAAACGATGACCGTGAGTTCCAGTCAGCGATCAGAAGGCACCTGGACTCCAGTTCCCAACCCCCAGGCTGCGGGAGCCAATACAGTCACGCCATCAGGTCTTCTGTCCTGTACACTGCCCAACTTTTCTACATATTTGCACTATCATGATTCATTACAGCGTTCATTTTCTTTTTCTAGAACCTTCCAGTCATTTCTAGAGGATGCATGCTTTTATACCTAGCACATAACCTGCCTGTGACTACTGCCTGTCATGACAATGAAGACCCTTGAGAGATGGCAGCTGCCCAGAGAGTCTGGCTCAGGATGCCACACAGCCAACCACACATCCGTGTGGTGTCACTCCTGTGTCCCAAGCCAGTGCTCCACAAGACTCAGTACACACTGTTCACTCAAGTCAAAGCAAAACCACGAGCACTAGGGGCTAGCTCGGTGGTAGAGTGCGTGCCTCGGTGTGTGAAGATCTGGGTTCCAGCTCTAGCACCGTAAGACTCACAGGTTCGAGGCCAGCCTCAGCAACTTAACTAGACCCTCAGGAACTTAGTGAGACCCTGCTTAAAAATAAAAGTAACAAGGGCCAGGCGTGTAGCGTGGAGGTAGAACGCCCCTGGGTTCGCCCCTCAATTCCACCACCACCACCACAGCACAGAGAGAGCAAAGCCATTGCTGTAGAACATCGTTCCTCTGGAGTTCTTCAAGTTCTAAATGGTTCTTGACCCAAGTTTCTCTAGAAACCCTTTCCAACTGATTCCATGTTCTTGGTACAGCAACTTTCCTCAACTTACCACTCCAGTCTCTACCACAGTTACGAACTTATTTCTGTTTAAGACCTTAATAAGAAACTGCTCTAGATTTTCTCTTAAAAAATAACAACAAAACAAAACAAAAAATTCTAGCCATATGTCTTGGTAGAACTGGTGTCCTTGTGCAAGGTCATTATTTGACGTAGGGGACCATGCAGAGGTGCTGGGAGCTGTCCAGCGTCACACCAGAAGCGAGGACTGGAGTCTCGGTCTGTTCGTAGCTAGTTTAAGATATCTCAGTGGGTCTGAACTTGAACACTCCCAAGAGAAAACAGAATCCCAAGATCTATGCCGTTCACTTTGCGTATTCCCTTCACGAGAAATACAACTGGGCGCCCAGTGAACACTCTTGATTATCGAACCGCATTTAAGTGGAATGTATGGAGTCAGTAACTATGCCTTATCTCCCTGACGCCCACAAGGACGTGGAAGCAGCAGAAACAACATTCGGAGCCAAGGTCTTTGCAGCCACCGGGACGCCTCGCGCGCTTGGGGAACCGAAGACAGCCCCTCCGTGCGTCTACGCTCAGCGCAGCTGTTCAGTAAAATCTTTAAGTAAATGGGATAAATCCTGCAGTGCCTGGAGGTTTCAGGTCCAGGGGACATCACCCCTGAATAGAATTTGTGTATAAAGCCAGATATTTGAGGTAGGGTCAAGCACTAAAAAAGATTATAGCAACAGCCCACACACCCAGTCATGGGGCACTGCCAACAACATTTCTTTCTTTCTTTTTTTCTTTTTGTTTTTGCAGTACCGGGGGTTGAACCCAGGAGCATTCTACCTCCGAGCTACACCCCCAGCCCTATTTTTTGTTATTCTTTGTTTTGAAACAGGGCCTCACTAAGTAGCTGAGGCTGGCCGTGAACCTGCGATCCTCCTGTCTCAGCCTCCCAAGGACTGGGATTACAAGTGTGCACCACCACGCCCGGCTCCAACATTTCTCAATGCGGTGACACTCCAAGGGTTGGACTTATCTGTCTGGGGTATGCAAACGCTGCCAGGCAAGTGCAGAACTATGACAAACTGTCCAAACCCATTCAGGGGTAAAACAGCAAGGAGCCTACTGCGCATGTTTATCTTCTGGAACGATATGCTCAGGGCCTCTGCCCGACGTCTAGTACCTCTGGTTCCATTTTAAAAACGAGAAAAGGAAAAAAGCTAAGTCATGTCCAAGATGTCCTTTCTCTCGAGGATCTTACATATTTTAGTGACATTTTAAGCAATCGCTACCATGGAAGTGCGCTGATCTGTTCAGTACTCGATTGGCAGCGCTGGTGGATGAGGGAAAGGGTGGTTCCCTGATTATGAAAAGCAGAAAAAAAAAAGAAAGAAGAGGAAAAAAATCTCAGCAATCAACAATGATGAGCAAGAGCCCGAGAAAGAGGCTGCATGACAACTTGATAGTGCTCGAGAAGAGGGGGCGCACTTTTCAGTTGGTGTTTAGCGGGGGTTCTCTTTAAAAGGAAATTCACAAACTTGAGGATCATTATTTGATTGTGTAGTTTTCATCAGTGCTCGTCTGATTAGATTTAATAAACTAAATTTGTGTTGCTTGGCATTCAGGGAAAAAGAAGTGACTTCTTTTTTTTTTTTTTAAAGAAAAAATAGCTTGTTTTTAACCAAGCTACCAGAGCCTAGGATGAGCTCTGCACCCTTAATGGGGAACACATCCTTTTCAGGAGTCTCATTAAATGTCCCCATAAGTGTCTTCTCCCCCTGCGCAGCTTCTGTTATCCAATCAAGGGTGCACTGATACGCCTCGTAACCTGACACTATGGAACGAGGAAATATTAAAACAATAATTGAGAAACTGAAAATAGAGAGGGTAAGGGGAATCTGGCACACACTCAACTATGACTTTGTAAGAATGGCTGCAAATTCCAGAGACATAAAAGGCAAGAAACAAAATAAACAAAAATCTGTGGGATTCAGACATAACAACTGGGGGCGGGGGGGACAAACACAATAATCCTCACGCATACAAGATAAATATGTAAGTAACAGAGGTAATATTTGTAACCTGTACTTGGAGCTATTCTGGTAAGATGGGAGGGCTGGAAGCATCTCTTAATTATGAGG
This sequence comes from Glis glis, assembly GCA_004027185.1. Taxonomy (NCBI): domain Eukaryota; kingdom Metazoa; phylum Chordata; class Mammalia; order Rodentia; family Gliridae; genus Glis; species Glis glis. The sequence continues at coordinate 3,797 of PVJS01012902.1, forward strand.
TTGAGGCCCTCCAGGCCTCTGCTAGCTCACAGACCACAGGACCCAAGTTTCTGGGGCAAATAAATCCCCTCTTTGTAAAAAGAGGTCAATTACTAATTACTGCTCCATACCAGGTTTTTGAAGGCATGTTATACCTGATATTTTTTTTCCAAGTCATACCCACACATGTAAACTACACTCACCTATAACCCCGACATCCAATGCAAATGATATGCAAATTCCATGTTGTTTCTTGCCTAACTGCACTGACTTTATTGTATCACACACATGCACGTACGCACGCGCATTTTCCTATGTACCGAGAGCAAAGGCAACACATAATTCTGATTTTTCAAAAATGCCTAATTTGGCAAGGAGAGCGGGCGCGTCCACTTGAGCGATTTTGAGAGTGCCTTTCGCTCAACTCCTTCTCTCCATCTTTTCTTCGCCGCCGTCCTCTTAATTCTTGCGCTGTTCATTTTAATGCATTATTGTTTCATAATACAATACTACAAATTGCAAATTACATTTGGCTCAAGGAGTGATTATGAAAAATACCATGGCTGCTGCCTTCCCTGGAATAACTCTGATAATAATGAGAGATTGATTGAGCTCCAGGCAGCCCCAGTGATGAGAAGGGTCAATTTGAGCATTTCTATTAAGCTCCTTTTGTTAAACCCAACACTTTGCCAGGTCAGAGGCAAATAATGATACCCTACATGTGGTTTCTATGGTTTTCCTATTCTTAAGGCATAGGAACAATTTAGTAAGTGGTCCTGCCCCGAAGGCAATCCCCACAAGAAATGCTAATGAGACCCAAGTCACAAAAACACAGCCATTTAAAAGGGCACTACAAAGAAGAAAAAGGAAAAGGTAGAAGGAGATTTTACTACATACCTTTTTCTCTAGGACAAAGACTGGGAAGTAACAAAGATGATCCTAAAAATTCATGTCACCCTCTGTGGATCTGATGCCCAAATGGGTATAAAGGTTGAAAGTGCTCATGACACTACCCAAAAACACACAGAACACGACGATGTCTTTTGTTGTTGTTGTTAGAAATATTCATCCTCAATTAAATATGCTCTACGAATCAAATTACAGGTTTGAACTACTGATACAAAGAGATAGGTTCGTTGTTGTAGTTGCTGAAACACACTCAAATGCTTTCTGACTCTTACGTGTTTATAGAGCAGATGAAAGTCACAAAGAAAGATAACGTGGTCACTGAAGTTTCAGGAAAAAAAAAGGTCTCAGACATTTTGTACAGCTCCCAGAAACTTTGAAAGATGAAAACTTCCCCAAAGATCTCATTATCTGCGAAGAGAGGTGGCATCAGCAATTTTTTTCTGTCGATTATAGGAAACAATTTCTGTTGATTCACATTTCCTAGAGAATGCTCTCTAGAGTAAATTAAGAGGTGTAGGTTTTTCCCGTTTTATCTTTATGTTAATTTGCATATTCAGGTTCAACTTTAAGGAGCTGACGAGCTTTGCCCAGACGCAAGAGACCAGCTCTGTGGAAAATTCCCAAGAACTGGGAACCACCTCATTCGTAGAACCAAGAAGGGCCGGCAGAGTCCCCCGTGACCTCCGGCTCCCCAAGCCAAATGCAGTCACCCACTGCCTACCCGAATCCCACCACCCGCATAGAGAATGAAGGACTGGGGGCACCTCAGTCTGCTCAGGTCCTGGAGGGTTTAACATGTATAGAAAGTCATGGTGTGGCAACAGTGCTGTCTACCCTGTCGCGTCCTGTGCTGCACTCTACCGGGATGCACAATACTGGACAGTATCTGTGACTCAGCCACAGTAAAGAACCCAGCTAAGAAGTATGACCCCGGAATCCTGGTCTGGCTCCAGGGACAGAGCAAGGAGGCAAACAACGAGGGGATGTGTTTATTGTCTGTCCCCAATCCTCCTGGCCCTCATGTGAAAGGGACCATGAGACACCACAAATGTCAAACCACTGCATTCTTCTTTATTTGCCTAAACAGTTCAACGGGCGTTCAGACATCGAACTGTTGATTTGTGAGCTGGCCTGCGATTCCTGTCATCCTGCCTCCCGGCCTGCTGTGTGGTCTCGGAGGCTGGACCAGCAGTCGCGAGCCAAAGACGGCGCTCCGTGGGAGATCATCCTGTTACTCAAGACATCGCTCTGGAATTGGGGACAGTGCCACCGGCATCGGTCTAAATGTCCAGTCTCCTCCGTCGCAGCCGCTTTAACAGGGCATCAACACGTGGCTGGTCTCAAAGAGTGTGTATAATCACGGCGTATGCGAGAGCATAACTTTATTAATGACAGCATGGACGTCAATCCCTAAGGGAAGAAAGAGCCCATCTATCTATTTAGTGAAGGGAGTCGGAATAGCTACGTAGGAAATAATTCAGGAATAATAAGCTAAAGGAAGAAAAGCCCAGGAGGGAAAAAGAACATCAAATTACATGATCTGATAGATATATAGCACCTTCGCACTTCAAAAGGCGTCCATTCACACGCTCCCAGTTAGTTCTTAAAACTCCATGTGAAGAAAGGAGAGAGGGAGCAGCGGAGGCTGGTGTGGGCCGGTGCCAGTGGTGGGGGCTGGTGCGGGCCGGTGCCAGCAGTGGGGGCTGGGTTGGGGAGGTGGGCTTTGTTTCCTAAGCCCTCTGCAAGACCTCGACCCCTCGGAATGGCTAGGCTTTTCATGTTGACTTACATAGCAAGAGTTCATGAAGGGAAGGAAAATATTTACTATACTAACAGTATACTAAAAACATACTTTCCGAGCCAGACAAGGTGACACGCGCGTGTCATCCCAGTATTTGGGAGGCTGAGACAGCAGGATCACAGATTCGAGGCTAGCCTCAGCCACTTCACAAGAATCTGTTTCAAAATAAATAAATAAAACAAAAGGACTAGGGGTGTAGCTCAGAGGTAGAATGCCCCTGGGTTCAATCCCCAGGGCCAAACTAAATAAATAAATAAATAAATAAATAAATAAATAAATAACATGCTTTAAAAGATCACTACATAAGACATACAGCGGAATAAAACCAACAAGAATGTTAAATACTTGAACGTGGGACATGAAATGTTGACCCGCAAATATTCACTCAAATGCAGGGTGTGCTTCAAAGTACTCAGACATAAAAACACCAAAGTGTTTGGGTGACATCTGAACTCACAGGTTACCAGTTGAGACAGCAGAGGCAGTTGTAGACAGCTGACCTCGGGGCTGGATCGCCCGTCAGAGCAGGCTCATTATGCACAGAAGAGCCGCTCCCAGGGCTTCTACTACTAGGTCCCAGTAGCACACCTGCCCCACTGGTGACAACCAAAACATCCCCAGACCCTGACGAGCACCCTCCTGGGGGAAAACCCTGGAAACCGAGAACCACCTTGCTAGGGTTTAAGACAAACGACCAAACTCAAGGGAGAAGCTCTTGATTCACAAAGCCAACGCAGATTCCGAGGGCTGCAGCAGGCGCGTTGAGCTTCATGCGCAAGCAAGAGACACACATGTCAGGACTATTTCTAAGCACAGAGAAGTAGTCTCTTTCCACTGAGATGGCTAGAGGTGACCGCCGATGGCCATCTAAGTCCCAGGAGACGAGATCTAGCATACTGCAACATCAAAACACAGAACATGGTCCAGCATGCTAGAACATCAACGCACAGAACACGACCTAGCATGCTACAACAAGAAGCCATCAGGAGACGTGTCCACCAAGGAACCAGAGTCAGGACCATCAACTACCGTGACTCAGAGCTTGTCCTCCAAGGCCAGAAAACGCAGGTCACATGATGCGTGACAAAGAGCACTGAACCCAGGAGCATTCTACCTCCGAGCTACACCCCCAGCCCTATTTTTATTGTTTATTTTGAAACAGGGTCTCACCAAGTTGCGGAGGGCCTCACTAAGTAGCTGAGGCTGGCTGCGAACCTGTGATCCTCCTGTCTCAGCCTCTCAAGTACTGGGATTACAAGTGTGTGCCACCACTAGCACTCTTAATAATAAAACTAAAAACAATCATGCTTAGCCTCCTTGGAAATGGGAGCAGGAGACTAAAGACAGCTGTTAAGGGCACAAGCTCCAGAGGCTCACGTCCCAGGTTCCCTCTCACCGGCTCTACGACATGTAGCCGTGTCACCAGTTATGGTGGGTGATGTGCTTAGCCTCTCTGAGCCTCAGTTTCCCCTTTGGTCAAATGCAACCACCCTCACAGGTGTATCATGAGGATTAAATGAATTACACATCACTGCGTGTTGGCACATAAAAGCACTCAATAAATGTTAACTCTTTCATTAATCATTGTTATTTTGAGTTTCTAGTTATAGAAACCAAGGACTAGGATGTACAGAGAAGAACCTGAGAGACTGACCTGGTTTCCTCCCTTCCTCCTCCTTCCTGCTAACAATGCCAACAAGAGGGCTAGAATTGTAGCCACAAGTTGACATTAGGTACAGAAATATGTGTTAGATACTCTTGTTTATAGCAGCAGTATTTGCAATACCACACATCCAGTTATAGGTAGATTGATAAACCAAACGTGGTCTATACATACCATGGAATACTATTCAGCCTTACAAGGCGGGAAATTCTGACATAGGCTAACTACGGACAGAACCAGTGACAAGAAGATAAACGCAGTATGAGGCCCCTAGCGTCACAATCAAGGAGACAGGAAGCAGAGTGGGGATCACTGGGTGCTGGCGAGCGGGGGCTGGAGAGTTAGTTTGACCAGTTTTGCAAGATGGGACTCCCGGAAGGGATGACGCTTCGCACCACAGTGTGAATGTACTTAATGCCATTGAACTGGACATTTTTAAATGGTTAAGATAGTAGCCGGGCATGGTGGCGCATGCTTCTAATCCCAGTACTTGGGAGGCTGAGACAGGAGGATCGCAGGTTCGCGGCCAGCCTCAGCTACTTAGTGAGGCCCTCCGCAACTTAGTGTGACCCTGTTTCAAAAAATAAAGAATAAAAAAATAGGACTGGGGGTGTAGCTCAGAGGTAGAATGCCCCTGGGTTCAATCCCCAGTAACAACAACAATACAAAAAAGATGGTAAATGTTTGAGGTAAACTTTACTATGCTTTTAAAAATAATAAAATACACATTAAGGATGGATGGGTAAGAAGGAGGTGGCGACATTGCTAACCCACTGCCCCATCACGTACAGCCATGGGCTGCTGGCTCCAGGCTTCTTTTTGGGGAGATAGGATGGAACCTAGGGGCATTTTGCCTCCTGGCTACACCCCAGCCCTTTTTATTTATTTATTTGAAACAGGGTCTCACTAAGTTGCTGAGACTGGCCTCCAATCTGTGATCCTCCTGTCTCAGCCGCCCGAGTACTGGGATTACAGGCATGCACCACCACATCCGGCTTCCAGACTTCTTTTAAATGAGATCAACCAAGGTTTGTTTCAGCCACCGTTTTGGGGGGCCTCTGCTTTATAACCAATGCTCAGATCCCGTCATGGTGGTAAGAGGCAAGAAGGGGGCTCCTTTCATCCGTTCGGCTTCCCCCGTGAGTCTAGAGTGCTTCCCTGCGGCCTCGTGGTAGATGAGCGCATCGTCCGGTCAAAACCCCAACACCCCAAGCCCACAGCTCTTGGCAACTAACTCGCTCCTCAAGATGTTGCCCTGGAAGTCTATCCATGGCGGCAATCAGAGGCCAGGGGAGAGCCAGGAGCCTTCCAAGGGTGGAACAGCAGAGTTAGTTGAAATGACTGAAAATAACCACCCGAGAAGCCCCAGCTACCAGTCGTCACCGTCGCTGCCGCCGCCGCCATTCCCCCCGACAGAGATTCTCAGTGTTGAAGACAACACGCCCGAGTCAGACATGATTTCCAGTTCCTCTGCGTCATTCTGAGGCTGCTCGGGCTCTCTCCAGACCAGAGTGAGCCGGCTACCCGGAGCTCTCTCTCTAATGAGACGCCTGCCTATCAGCTGCGTGGGTACTTAACGGTGGAGCACTGTTCTAAAGGAAAAGGCCCTTTTCCTGGCTGACTGTACTAAATGAAATGACAGGAAAATTCTATTTCGCCAGTTAGAGAACTTCCATCTCACAAGAAAAATAACGTTCAAAGGAGTCTTGCCATTCTAAACCAACAGGGCTCTGTTCATACACTGGAAGCATAGAACTGAGACTACAACAGTGACATCTGGATGGATAAAATCACACTAGAATGTAGAACCTTTTCCAAAGAGCATTTCAAGCCAGGCGTGGAGGTGCACACTTATAATTCCAATACTTGAGAGGCTGAGACAGGAGGATCTCAGGTTTGACGACAGCTTCAGCAAGTAGTGAGACTCTCATCAACCTAGTGAGACCCTGTTTCAAAAATAAAATAGGGCTGGGGGAGTAGCTCGGAGGCAGAATGCCCCCAAGTTCAATCCTCAGTATCAAAAAAAAAAAGCATTTCATAGGAAAGATATTATTTAAGTGTTTTCTATTTGTTCATTAAAGTCGTGGACAGTAACACTTAGTTCATAGTATTTGCTACTGAAAATAGAAATCAAAGTTGTGTTGGGAGATAAAATACATATAATTCTGTATTTTCCTGGAAAATACATTTCCAGAAAGAAATCTAGTTAAAGTTTTTAATGTAATAGTAATAAAGCACATAATATGTAGAATGCTTCACGGAATTAAAAATGCATGTAGTAAATAACTAAAAGTTTTCTTTTTTTTAATTCATGTAGGCAGGGAGTTGCCATGGAACCCTTTAAAAAAGGCCGACAAAAGCCAGGCGTGGTGGCCCATGCCTCTCATCCCATACTGGGGAGGCTGAGATAGGAGGATCGCAGGTGTGAGGCCAGCCTCAGAAACTTCGTGAGACCCTGTTTCAAAATCAAAATTAAAAAGGGCTGGGAGTGTAGCTCGGAGGTTAAAATGCCCCCAGGTTCAATTCCCTGTAGAAAAAAAAAAAAAGATGCCCTAGAAAGGGCCAACGAGCTAAACGCATGAGCGTGTTCAATCTGCCAATTCCAACAGTCTATATAAGGCACTGACAGCTTGACTGCACCAAGCACTTGACGTTCCCTGGGGTAGGACGCAAGAAGCAAACGCGGTGATCTGAAAAACAGAGATTCTGCAGACACAGGTGATGACAGTTGCTTATGGAAGCCCAAAGAATCAAATCACTCATGGATCTTGGGAAAACCGGCCCTGAGAACGCACAGTCTGAAGAGTTGGGCACGCACAGAACAAGGACTCCTGGCTTCGACTTCGATTATTTTGTGCAGTGCTGGGGATCAAACGTGCTCAGCGCGCCAGGTGAGTGCTCTTCCGCTGAGCCCCACTCCCAGCCCCAGGACTCCTGACTGTGTGTTAGAATGGTTGAACATCACAGTGTTCTCCAGAAAGGTCACTGTAACACTGGCACTTTGACAAAACAAGCTATTTATTTGACCTCAGTCCCTTTCTGGGCGTGTAAACATGAGGAACCAGGCAGCTCATTTACAGTCGAAAGCCATCAGGATCCTTAACCTGTACCTTCCTCTCAGAAGGTCACACGCCAGCCATTACCCCAGAGGGCAGCTCTCTAACTCTGAAGGGAAGGCAAGAGCCAGGGCCAGCCAAACAGGTCGCTAAATTTATTGCGCCACCAGGTTATATTTTGGTAATAGTTTACTTAAACACTGAGTTCCTCATGTCTTCAATTCTACAGTCCTTTGTGGAAAAATCTGTATTGGGATCCCTCTGTCTCTGAAAATGTCATTTCTATTACTCAAGAAATGTGGAGATTTGGCACCGGTTTGGGATCTGTGTTTGTGTAAGGAGTGTTGGGGAGAAAAATAACCTTGCTTCTTAAATAACTAGTATGCGATGTTCTCAACTCGGAACAAACATGAGCGCAGAGACGATGGACGCTGGTGTTGAGGAGGAGCACGGGCGTCTGACTCAGCATTGGGCAGGCGCTGGACGCAGCCCAGCCATCCACACTGGCCAGTCGCTCCCGCACAGTGGGGCCAGGAGCACGCTCTGACCTTCCGGCAGGAGCACTGTGGATGGCATCGTTCTAATCAATACAACACACACCCTGCTGTAATGGCCCTGGGGACCATGCCCCCGGGTGTCCTGCTCTTTCTGCAGCAGCCTCTCCTCAGTCACCAAGGCCTCCTTGCACAGCCCGCCCCTGCCCCATGCTGTCCCCCGGATTGGAAGGGGCCTCAGGTCTTGGTTGCTGCTCCTTCCTGGCACACACACTTCCCAGACAGTCACCTCTACTAACGCAGCCACAGTCCCAAGCACCACGTGCACGTCGTCACCTCGCGAGTCCCTCACCTAGCCACCATCACCCCCACGTGGACCTTTCACAGACGTGTCAGGTCCACCTTCATCCACGAGGACCTCCTCCAGTGCTGTCCAGTCAGTGAGCGACTGTCCCCCTGTCGATGAGGCCCAGACTGTGGGAATTGCATCTTACTGCTCTTCTCCCCTGCATCAACTCAAAGGACCAGGTCCCCCGGGTGCCACTCTATGTCCCCACGGCCGCCATGTCTGTCTGGCCAACAGCTCCCTTACAGAGTTCCCCGCCTCACTCAGCCCAGCCTTTAGTTCATTCTATGCAGTGCAGTGAGACGAATCCTTTAATTTTCTAAAAACTGCTCATTTTTTCAAGCCATTCTTGAATGGCTACCAGGGTCCTTAGGATAAGGTCCCGGGTCATTTACAAGAAGCTAGCTGCCTCTTCTAGGTCGCTCTTGCAAACCTAGACGATTTCCACCATTAAAACTGTTTTTCAAATTGTTGGAACCCACCAAATATCAAAAAGTTGATTTGGCCGGGCGTGGTGGTGCACGCTTGTCATCTCAGTACTTGGGAGGCTGAGACCGGAGGATCCGGGTTTGCGGCCAGCCTCAGCTACTTAGTGAGGCCCTCCCCAACTTAGTGAGACCCTGTTTCAAAATAAAGAATAAAAAATAGGGCTGGGGGTGTAGCTCAGACATAGAATATCCCTGGGTTCAATCCCCAGTACTGTGCAAAAAAAAAAAAAAAAAGTTGATTTGGCGGGACTCACCAAGCATTTATTTATTTATATTTATTTATTTACTTTTGGTACTGGCGGATTGAACCCAGGGGCGGTCTACTGCCGAGATATACCCCCAGCCCTTTTATTTATTTTTATATTATTTCTTTCTTGGTACTGGGGATTGAACCCAGGGGCATTCTGCCTCTGAGCTAGACCCCCAGCCCTATTTATTTTTTTATTTTGAAACACGGTCTGACTAAGTTGCTGAGGGTCTTGGTAAATTGTAGAGGCTGCCCTTGAGCCTGCGATCCTTATGTCTCAGCTTCCCAGGTACCAGGATTACAGGTAGGCACCACCCTGTCCGGTGTCACTAAGCATTTTTTAAAAAATCAATTACAGCAAAACACCAAGAGGCAGCAGGCAGCGTCCACTTGGGGCACACGTGGTATCAGCAGCAGCCCCGTGGAGCTTGTCTATGGTAATTCATTCCGGGTTCAGCACAACCCTGGCTCAGGGGCAGTGGTGTGCATACTTTGCAGCAGAGAGGAGGAGGCACAAAGTGGTTGATCACCTTGCCCAAAATTCAAAAGTGAGATACAGCCAGGATTTGAACCCAGGCAATCTAGTTTCAGAGTGTAGGCTCATAACCACTACACCCCACGGCCTCTTACCAAAATACATCTGAGTGCATTACGTCCAGAAGAGATGGGCAGTCACAGTGGTAGGGCGGTAGACAAGAGTGCATTAGATACAGAAGGGCAGCCGAGTGTGGTGGCCCACGCCTGTAATCCCAGTACTTTGGGAAGCTGAGACAGGAGGATTGTGGGTTCGAGGACAGCCTCAGAAACTTAGCGAGACTCTGTTTCAAAATAAAAAAATTAAGAAGGTTAGGGGTATAGCTTGGACATAGAATGCCGCTGGGTTCATTCCATATTACCCTCCACCATCTGCCCAAAAAAAAAAAAAAATGATACAGAGAGGCAAGTACTGCTTTGTGAAATGTTTTAGTAATTGGTGCATGTCCCGTGTGCAATGATTTGCAATACAGAACACATTTCTTACTGTGGATGGTATTTTAAAAAAAAAAAAAAGTGTGAAAGCCGGGTGTGGTGGCGCACGCTTGTCATCCCAGTACTTGGGAGGCTGAGACAGGAGGATCGCAGGCTCACGGCCAGTCTCAGCTACTTAGTGAGGCCCTCCACAACTTAGTGAGACCCTGTTTCAAAATAAAGAATAAAAAATAGGGCTGGGGGTGCAGCTCAGAGGTAGAACGCCCCTGGATTCTATCTCCAGTTTCCTGGAGAGAGGCAGGCAGACTCCCTAGCCTGGGCGAGGTCCACTTACAGTAAGCTCCTAGAACAACGTCGGCACCCCCTTTCACAAGGCCCACCAGAGTAGAGCGTATCATCAGTAGGCCAGTGCCTGTCTCCTCTGGGTAGCAACCACCATGGAGTCCTTGACACCTAGTACAGCGCCCAGGATGGAGTCGGTACTCTGTAGATGTTAATTCAATGTATGAAATGGCTTTATCTGTCTGAGCAGGTACATGGCTACAGGTCACCTTGAGAGAGGGTGGTGGCTGGTGTCACACGATCACCATCCTTAGGGACCTGGAATAGGAATTCTGGAACCACATACAATACAGGCAGTTAAGGGGAGGGGGGCCGTGGGGGTTGATAATTTTGAAGTAGCAATAAAATCCTTAAGAACATTTTTTTGGGAGCCTGGGGAAGTACCTTAGTGGCAGAGGGCTTGCCTGGCACGTACAAAGTCCTGGGTTCCATCCCCAGAGCTATGTAAGTAAGTAAGTGTGTAGAATAACTTAGGGGAGAGAAAGAACCACAGGCAGAAAGCTACAGAAATCAAGTCAGAACAAAACTTAAAGGTCAGCTCAGAAGCTGGAAGCTCTGCATTTCCAAGCTAGCGACAGGATTCATTTTTCTCAGCACACAAGAGTGCCCCGTCACGTGATTTCATAGCCATCTTGGCTCCTGCAGGTCCGGGGGAAACATCCCCCCCTGGACGGGACCCAGGAGGCTCAGCGGGTTCCGCAGAGCGGTCAGGAGCGCAGCCCTGGGGGTGGCTCTGTCCCTCCATCACAGGGTGATCTTGGTCAGCTAGTTCACCCCCGGGGAGCTGTGTATTTTGGTTTCTTCATCCACAACACAAGGCTAAGAATGGCGCCTCCCAGGGCTGTGATGAGGACTGAGTGGTTACGGGAGAGCACCACAGATGTCAGCACGCAGTGACTGTGGGCTGTGGCCGCGGCGGCTACGTGCGGAATGCGTTTGCTCCTTAGGAGTCCTGCGGCCAGCCCATCGCCCAGCAAGATCAGAAACACGGTGCAGAAGTGACGTCAGACACCCCCGCCTAGGAAGGTGACTGGAAGAGCAGGCTCCCACAAGGAGCGATGCTCGTAGGTAACTCAGCTCCTCTCAAAGTCTCTGCTACCGTGTGTGGACAGGGGATGGGAAGCTGCCCCGTCCCTCTCTAAAGACTAGAATCCTTACGTCAAGGGAGAGGGGTATGCACGTTACAACATAAATATTATAAATGTTATGGAAGGAGAAACTAATGCGGTGAGGATGTGTCATCGCCCCGTGGAACCACACTTCATTTAGGAGTATGACAGAAGATTCCAGAGGCAGGAGCAGGCTGGATCAACACCCCCAGTGGATCCTAGCCTGGGGGGAGGGGGCGCAGGTGAGAGGGCACCCCCTGTTGGTGAGGCCCCTGAAGGGCAAAATCAGTGTCCTGACTTCATTTAGGGACAGAATCTACCCCATCTCCCAGGCTCTAATGTTGTGAGTCTATGGAAGACATCTTGGGACTAGAGATGGAACCCGAGGCATTCTAACCTCTGAGCTACCTGCAGTCCTATTTTTATTTTGAAATAGGGTCTTGCTAGCTGGGCATGGTGGCACACACTTGTAATCCCAATACTTGGGAGGCTGAGACAGGAGGATTGCAGGTTTGAGGCCAGTCTCAGCAACTTGTGAGGCCTTCCACAACCCAGTGAGACCCTGTTTCAAAATAAATAATAAAATAGGGCTAGGGATGTAGCTCAGAGGTATAACGCCCCTGGGTTCAATCCCCAGTACTGCAAAAAAAAAACAAACAGGGTCTTGCTAAGTTGCTGAGGGCCTTGCTAAGTGACTGAGGCTGGCCTCAAACCTGTGATCCTTGTCTCAGCTTCCCAAGTACTGGGGTTACAGGAATGCACCACCATGCCCAGCTCCACAGGCGATTTTAGTATTAAACTGACTCCTTGCTGGCCTTCATCGTCTTCAAGATACAACCCTGAGCCCTGGGGGTCGGAACTGCCTAATATGAAGGATTTAATTTGGCAATCTCATCATCTTTTTTCTGAGTCTGATGTACTAGAGAATTCTTAAACCACTCTGGCTCCTACTAGCAGAGAAAATGGTACTGTTGAGAATAAACCAAAAACACCAGGAGGTGTACAGAGCCCAGGAGGGACTGTCTCTTCAGTCTCAGGCAAGGACATACCAGAGGCAGAGACTTTCAAAGAGGGGACACAGGCAGGGCCGGGCACTTCTCAGCCATTGCAAACCTCCCCCCCAAATGAAAGCCCGTGCATGCGCGGTTAACCACTCACTCCAGAAACGGAATATTTATTTCTTGGCTCAACTGACACGTTCTGCTTCGGTCTGGATTTTGCCAGAAGCACACTGGCAGCAAGGGTCCCAGCTGTTTAACAGAGCTGGCCAATCGCCCACCAAGGCAGCAGGGAATTCTGGAGAGAGAGCCGAGGAGGAGTGGTCTCCTAGCTGTCAAGATGTAGAGGCTCAAGAGAGAAGCCATGGGTAGCTTAGAAAAGAATGTTCCTGGAGAGGATGAGCAAGGATGAAGGCTCTGGTGGACCAGGCAGCTTCGGGGAGGAGGAGGCAGCCAGTGTTGCTAGAGGAGACAGCCAAGGAAGAGTGGAGGGGATGAAGTCAGGGAGGCCGGGCTGGGGAAGACCTGTTGCTAACAGCAGATGCCAGTCGGGTTTTGACTGTCACTCCGAGTGACCTGGAAGGCTACTGGGGGGTTGAATGGAGGAGGGACACATTGTGACTCTGGACTATGGTGGTAAGAATACGGCTTGGGAGCCGGGTGTGGTGGCACACACTTGTCATCCCAGTACTTGGGAGGCGGAGACCGGAGGATCTGGGTTCGCGGCCGGCCAGCCTCAGCTACTTAGTGAGGCCCTCCACAACTTTGTGAGACCCCCATTTCAAAATAAAGTATAAAAACTAGGGCCAGGGGTGTAGCTCGGAGGTAAAATGCCCCTGGGTTCAATCCCCATTACCGCAAAAAAAAAAAAAAATAGAATATGGCTTGGGGAGCTGTGCGTGGTGGCGCACACCTGTAAATCCAGCACTTGGGAGGCTGAGGCCGGAGGATCACAGGTTAAGGCCAGCCTCAGCAATTGAGCAAGACCCTATTTCAAAATAAAAAAAAAATGCCGGGCATGGTGGTGCACGCTTGTAATCCCAGTACTTGGGAGGCAGAGACCAGATAGGGCCGGGGGTGTAGCTCGAGGTAGAATACCCCTGGGTTCAATCCCCGGTACCTCAAAAAAAAAATAAATAAAATAAATAAATAAAAATAAAATAGCTCAGAGGTAGAATGCCCCTGGGTGGTTCGATCGCTAGTACCACACACACACACACACACACACACACACATATACACACATAGTAAATAAATGAATGAATGAATGAATAAAATAGGGCTGGGGGTGTAGCTCAGCAGTAGAGCACCCCTGGGTTCAATCCCTAGGACCACACGCACACAGAAAGAATAAGGCTTCGAGTGCCTGGTGGCGGTGTCCGGAGCGGAGGACACGAGCAGGCTGGGTGCGGATGGAATATTCCCACTTGCTCTATAAAGGTTTCTCCATTCCAGTTAATTTAGAGGGCTGTCCGTTATCCCTTCTTGGCCACATTCTGACTTTGTTGGGTGACATGCTGGTCATGAGTGGGTCATGGTGTCGGCAGTGGGGGGACCAAAAGTCCTAGGATTGGAGATGGGGTGAAAACCAACCAAATGGGCTTTTGCACGTTAACAGACTGGATGTGTGGTATAAAGAGAGCGTAGCAATTGAGGCTTTCTCTAAGGCTTGCAACTAACCACCTGGCATTACGGAAGAGGGAGGAGGACAGGAGCAGGTCTGCGGAAATCTCCGGACCAAGGCGGGAGCGTGTAAGGTTTTTTAGAAAGTGGGGAGGAGGGTCGGGTCTCCACATCTAGAGTTTGAAGCTGGGCCCAGGCCGGAGGTGGGAACTCAGGAATCTCTAGACTATTTAGAACCCGAAGGCTCTGTTTCCTGAGAATATCAAAATGTGCTATGGTGGAAAGAAAAGAAGGGGTGTAAGGACTGACCGCTGGGGTACCTGGACGACAGAGTGTGGCGCAGTTACAAAGGACACTCAAAAGGCCCGGGCAGAGCAGGGGACCCAGCCGAGGTAGCTCAGAGAAGAGCAAAGCCAACACGGCCAGTGCGGGTGGCGAGGAGGGGTTGAGGGGACAAGGATCTGCCCTGCGGAGGGCGTTTGAGGCCTGGACAGGAGCTACTCGGAAGGAATGCAGGGCAAGACGGGTACGGGAGAGAGCACATGAGGCTGTGACCTCACTGTGATGGGCATGAGAAAAAAAAGAGAAAGGAGGTAGAAGAGGAGGTGTGCTAGGAGAGGTTTTTCTGGACAGTGTGGGAATCATGGCGGGACAGAGGACATGGGGAGACACAGCAACAGAGCAGTCAGGGATGACACAGGGGAGGGCGGAGCTGCAGGTCCCAAGCCCGGCCGGCCGGGAGGAGGTCAGCAGGGCTGGGCCTGGTCTTGGCTTGGAGCATGCGTGGCTCTGTGATCCCAAACCCAAACAAAACATAAGTGAAAAGGTCAACGGAGGACTCGGTTCCATCACCGGGACTTGAAATTTAATCTGATTTTAGTTTTTTGTTTCTAAATTGGCTTTCATTAAACATCGGACAGAAGAGAACCGTTCCGACACTCAATTATGTCAGAGGTCACTCCTCCGGTGAATCCTTTAAAAGACCTTTGGAAAGATAAAACGATTATCTTTATATACTGCTGTAGCTTGATAAAAATGCATTTTGGAATAATGATAATATGATCCATTATACTTAATGCAAAAGCTATAGGGCCTCTAATAGTAACAAGTAAAAGCATTTGGAAAGAATATTTGCAATATGTGTTGTGGTGAACGTCATTAGCTGAGCCTGTCTTCACTACGCTTTTCAATGGTGCGCTAGGAGTTATTTACCCTACGCCATTAGAAAGTGAATAGTCACTAGCCTTCAATTTTCACATCAAGTGCAGGGAAAAAAAAGATTCCATTTTCTACACAGGTCTGGAATTGAAACTGACTTAGCCTCTTAGAACTGTCAAAAATTTCTTGTGCAAAAAGGTGTGCTTTACAGAGACTGTGGGGTAAGTGTCATCCTTGATGCCCACAGTCTGCATTCAGGACACAGGTCTGTGGACAGGACCCTTCAAAGAGTGCCAGAAATGTCCCAGAGAGGCCTCGTGCCAGGTGCCATGCTTCCTCTGAGCCGTCAGGCGTGTCTAATTAAAAGTGCTAACAAGCCGGGCATAGTGGCACAGGCCTGTAATCCCAGTATTTGGGAGGCTGAGACAGGAGGATCACAGATTCGAGGGCAACCTCAGGAAGTAGTGAGACTCTCATTAACCTAGTGAGACCCTGTTTCGAAATAAAAATAAAAACATGGACTCGGAGTGCAGCTCAGAGGTAGAATGCCCCTGGGTTCAATCCCCAGTACCACAAAAAATAATAATAATAAGCCAGGCATGGTGGCACATTCTTATAATCCCAGTACTTGGGAGGCTGAGACCAGAGGATCCAGTTTTGCAGCTACTTAGTGAGGCCCTCCACAACTTAGTGAGACCCTTTTTTAAAATAAAGAATAAGCCAGGTGTGGTGGCGCACGCTTGTAATCCCAGTACTTTGGGAGGCGGAGACCGGAGGATCCGGGTTCGCGGCCAGCCTCAGCTCTCTCTCTCTCTCTCTCTACCTAATGAGGCCCTCCGCAACTTCGTGAGACCCAGTTTCAAAATAAAGTATAAAAAATCGGGCCGGGGGCATAGTGCGGAGGTAGACTGCCCCTGCGTTCAATCCCTGGTACCGCAAAAAAAATAAAAAATAAAAAATAAAGAATAAAAAAATATAGGGCTGGGGGTGTAGCCCAGTGGTAGAATGCCCCTGGGTTCAATCCCTGAACCCGCCAAAAAAACCAACCAAACAAACAAACAAAAATAATAATAATAATAACATAAAAATAAATAAATAAAAGTGCTAACCAGGAAGAGAAGTTTACTTGAAAAATATGAAACCAGCTCCCCCAGCACTCATGTTTGCTATCAGGTCAAACTTATTTTCTGGTGTTAAAAAAATGGGAATCTCTGTACTGATTTAAATTAAAGAAGCCTACACTAAGTCCTCCGGATTTGCAAATTCGGAACACAGTCTGGGGCAACCGCTCAGATGTGCACGTAGAAAACAGAGCTGTTCTCCATCCCAGTGACAAATGAGGAGACAAATGAATTATGCAAAGTCTCCTGTCCAGCTCCTCCTTTTCACTACAAAGTGCGGCTCCCTTGTTTCTAGAGAGGCCGCTTTCCTTCTTTAACTGCCTTCCTTAACCCCAGTGGACTGCAGAGGAGATTTCATTTACCAACACGAAAGTGGTCACATGACCCCGCACTGCAATTAGGCCAGGGTGCAAAGTCCAGGCCCCGTGTTCCTGACACAGCTGGGGTTCCCTGTGCGGTGTTGGGGACCTAGGGTGGGGCTGCAGCCAGAGCAGAGCTAATCCTCCCCAAGGCCACTCGACCCACTTCCACAGACCCTCCGCTGCATGTCCGCATTTTCACATTTCCTGTTAATTAGGATGCAAGTCTGAGGTTCTCAGGCAACAGAACTGAGTCCAGCCTCCGCAATCCCAAGGGGCCTGGTGGGTACAGAGGGATTGTGAATCAAGTCTTCCTACCGGGCAGAAGGCTTTGCTCTCTGCTGAGGGCCTCTGCGCTCCCCCGCACTAGCCCTTGGATCTGAGATTGGAACCTTGACCAGGCAGACTCCAGAAACATCCCCCAAAGAGGGTGTGACTCTCGTAACTTGTGATCTCCACAAACCTCAGGATGACTATTTGCCAAAGCAGCACTGCTTTTTTGCCCCGGAACAACCTGCTGGTCCAGTCGTCCCTAAGCACAGAAATTTATCTTCTGAACCCTTCGTGTTTTTTTTTTGCCTAAACTCTGCCACCCAACAAGGCACTAATTCTGGCCCCAGAGGCCCTTGTAGCTGGTCCGCGTGGTCACCAGCCTTCGCTGCTGGGTGACTACTGCAACCCGCACGCTCTGAGTCTCTGTCCTGCTCGCTCTCCCCCTGCCTGTGTCCCCAACCCACTGTGCTTCACAGAAACCGAGGTGGGGGAGGGGAGACGGCATCGCCAGTGACTCTGACACCCGTACTGTGGGCTGAGTATTTCTCAACACACCAGCAGCCAGACTATGGTTTTCCACTACGGAGAGGGGCTAATAAAAATGATAGGAAAAAAAACATCTCTGCCTGTTGGAGCAGTCATTTCAAACCCCCTCCCAAGCCCGAAAGCAAGTTCAGAAGGTTCCCAATTGATTAGCGTGGAAATTCTTAAACCATCAAAACTGCTGATGTCGTAAACAAAACTCGTCAACAGCCGCTAGGAATTCATCAAAAGTCCATTTATTGCTTGGTTTTAAAAAACAACCGTGCCACGCGCGCTGCTCAAGACATTTTTATCTGGCTGGGTGTTCATCTCTTCTCAGGCTTCGGTTTGGCAAGGCTAAACGAGAAACACGGTACAGACACAGGGTTAGTAAGATCCGGCAAGGGAGCGACAATAACACGCGTTTGTTATTCTCAAGCCTAAGACGCGCCGGCCACACGACGATATTAAGCCTTAAGATCTGACCCTGGGCCTCTCGTCCTGAAAACGAACACATTCTAAAAAGGAAAAGCTAGCGGTGTGTCTGATGCCAACCAAACAAGGTTTCGCACTCAGTTATCCGCTTCCTCTTCCAGAACTGAATAAAACAAGGCTGAGGGGACCAGGTAATTATTTTAAATGTAATTCAGGTTTTTGTTTTGTTTTGTTTTAGGTACTGGGGATTGAACCCACGGGCATTCTACCTCCGAACTACACCCCCAGCCCTATTTTTTATTCTTTATTTTGAAACAGGGTCTCACTAAGTCGCGGAGGGCCTAAGTAGCTGAGGCTGGCCGCGAACCCTGATCCTACTGTCTCAGCCTCTGGGATTACAAGCGTGCACCACCACGCCTGGTTTGTAATTCAGTTTTAAGGGTATTACTGCACCGCTACTTCTTTTTTTGTGTGTGTGTGGTACTGGGGATTAGACCCAGGTGTATTCTACCTCCAAGCTACACCCCCAGACCTATTTTTTATTCTTTATTTTGAAACAGGGTCTCACGAAGATGCGGAGGGCCTCACTAAGTAGTTGAGGCTGGCTGTGAACCCTGAGCATCCGGTCTCAGCCTCCCAATTACTAGGATTACAAGCATGCGCCACCACGCCCGGCTTGCGCCGCTACTTCTGCTCCAGCTTCCAGGGCCACAGGTCCTCTATCACAGACGACATCAGCAGGAAATAAAGCGGAGACGTACACAGCAAGGCCAGTCCTAAGAACCGTCAGTTTTAGGACACATGCAATTCTCTGACCTTCAAAGGACAGGAGATCCCGTTCTCTAGCAAGGCAATGTTAACTTGCACTTACTCCAGGGATGGAAAAAAGGGAGCCTAATTTTTTTTTAAGTTCTTAATATCTGAGAAGACAGGCTTTTATTATCTCATTGGTAATTATTATTTGGAGATAGCACTAAGGCCAAAACATGTTGCTTAAAAATGCTATTGCGTGCTTTTAAAAAATGCACGCTTAAATCATCGAACCAACCTCCCTCCTTCTCACATACAGATTTCCTTCCCTCTTTACTGACAACTTTGTCTAATTGCAGAGTTGTCAGAAATTCTTCAAAGTATGAAATTTCAATAGCCCAGCGCCCGAGAATGACCCGTGAGCAGAGACTTGGCGCCCGGCCTCCCCTGCTCTGCGGCTCGCACACCACGTGAGCCCACGCGTGGGTGCTGTTTGCCTGTTCACAAGCACATCGGGTTTCCTAGCTACAAAGCCATTTTAATTAAGACAACAGGAGCCCCTTATGCGCCAGAGAAGACGCACAGTGTACAAGGAGAAATTAATACGAACATGAGACACTTTACACTCGTTACCTGATTCCGTACGGGTTTAAATTTGTGATTTAAAACTTGCGTGAAGGCAGCTTTGCACATCACACACTCCAGAGCTGAGAAACACAAGAAGGTTCATAGGACTCGCAGCGTCTTCTCCTGGAGCTGTTTACCAGTGACTAAGTCATAGTCATTTCTGTAACTATTGTTCCATGTGTGAAATAGAAAACCATGTCACCCGTACATGCCCATACTAAAAATACCGACTCAATGATGGAGCCTTCGCTTCCTCTGGTAAGTTTAAAATATGGTTCCTCTGTGTATTTAAACAAAACAGCCAAACAA
This sequence comes from Glis glis, assembly GCA_004027185.1. Classification (NCBI taxonomy): domain Eukaryota; kingdom Metazoa; phylum Chordata; class Mammalia; order Rodentia; family Gliridae; genus Glis; species Glis glis. The sequence goes on from PVJS01012902.1 coordinate 23,375, forward strand.
CCGGTACGGGTAGTAATAGTGTGTGTGTGTGTGTGTGTGTGTGTGTGTGTGTGTGTGTGAGAGAGAGAGAGAGAGAGAGAGAGAGAGAGAGAGAAAAGGATGATCCTGCAAACATGTTTTTGAAGGAAAACATTATTTTGTCAAGTAAAGAGAATAAGTTTATATACTACTACATGTACCTAGAAAACGAGACTCCCAACCTCTAACCTTACCCTTAGCCTTTTCTTTTCATAATTTGAACCACAAAAGAGAAACCATAACACAGCACTACACTGCTGCCATATGCAAACCCCTTGCAAACTGTAGTAAGAAGTGTAGACACACACACACACACACACACACGCTTTGATTAAGCTCTTTCAAAGAACCTCTGCTACGGAAATCACACCCCGTTCTCCTCAAAGGAACAAAGAGAAAGGAAACGACTAATTTTAAAATCTTGCTACGTTCCACTACTCTGTTGCTTAAAAGAAGAAAACATAAAAGAACTGACCCGCGGGTTTATTAGTCTCAAATAATCAGATACAGTAGTATGTATGGAAGGTTGTTTTAAAATGTTTTCAAAAACTCTAACAATGTTTTAAGAGTCTTCATACATACTAAGGACATATAATAATGGTGGGAAGGCAGGATTAAAAGCCAACTTTAAAAAATAAAAGCAAAAAGCTTTATTTATTTATTTTGGTACTGGTGATTGAACCCACGGGCATTCTACCTATAAGCTATATTGCCGGCCCTTTTAATTAATTGATTGATTTTTGGTAGTTGGGATTGAATCCAGGGGCATTCTACCTCCCAGCTATACCCCTAGCTCTTTTAATTCATTAATTTTATTTATTTTTGGTACTAGGGATTGAACCCAGGAGCATTCTACTTCTGAGCTCCATCCCCAGCCCTTTTTAAAAAGTTTGTATTTCGAAACAGAGTCTTGCTAAGTTGCTTAGGTTGTCCTCAAACCCATGATCCTCCTGTCTCAGCCTGCCAAGTACTAAAATTACAGGTGTGCGCTACCAGGCTGGGCTATTCTTTAAATTTTGAAATGGGGTCTCGCTAGATTGCTGAGGCTGGTCTCAAACCCGCGATCTTTCTATCTCAGCCTCTCAAGTGTTACAGGTGCGCGTCACTGTGCCCGGCAAAGAGCTTGTTTTATGTTGAACAGATTATGGTCAGCTCATTTTCAAGGAGTAGGACTTGGCAAACTCTAGTCCTACAGGGCTGAAGCAGTGGTTTGCAACCAGAGAGGCGAGACGCGACTCTGCGATACTCCCTCCTTGGCCTATGTTAAGCTATGAGTTTGATGTTACTGGCCTTGGAGCTGGGAAGAGCCCTGCGGGGGCCGCAGCACTGTAAGGTAACAAGGAAGAGACAAGGTCTGAGTATCAATCAGCTCTGATTTTTTTATATAATCTATTTAATTTTAGTAATGGCTGTGTTTAACAACTGGTGTGTAAAATTTCTAAAAAGTGAATGGGTGACTCTCAGAAGCCCATGTAGGCTGAGCCCAGCAAACCCCTCATTGCAAGTACCCAGAGAAATACAGGTGTCTCTGACTTTCTTAGCAGTCATTCATAAATACTGGGAGGATATTAGCCTAATTTAAAACAAATAAACCAACAAACATTAAAAAAAAAAGTCAAAACCACCCTCCTACTCCTGCCCCTGAAGGTGGAATTCGGTTCTCAAGGGTATGCATGCTTCTGAAGTTACACATGGGCAACGTCTGTATCATCAAACTGGCTTTCATGACAGATCATAGGTAAATTCTATGGACTCAGAACTAGAGAAAATGTCATGCCGTGGTTTGCAGAACTTCTAGCAGAACGAGGGCCATGATGTGTTACTCTTGGGGGCCCCTTAGACACAATACACATTTCCCCCACACTCTGCGCTCCTCGGGCCCTATATACAAAGTCTACGGTTAGGGTTGCAAGTTGCTGACAAAATTAATTAATTTTTTTGCGGTATTGGGGATTGAACCCAGAGGCATTTTATCTCCGAGCTCCACCCCCAGCCCTTATTTTTTATTCTTTATTTTGAAACAGGGTCTCGCTAAGTTGCAGAGGACCTCACTAGGTAGCTGAGGCTGGCCACGAACCTGTGATCCTCCTGTCTCAGCCTCCCAAGTACTGGGATGACAAACGTGCGCCACCATGCCTGGCTGATAATTTATAATTAATGTAATTCTAGAGGACTAGAAGTTTGTTTATCCATTATCCTATAACAAGAACGGAGCCCTGTATCTACCAGATAAATATTGGTTGATGAATGAAAAGTAGCAAGGCATTTGTTTTCAGTAAGACTCCAGGAGAACTCTAGCAAGGGGACTGTGCTACAAGTCTCAGGGGAGGATTTCCTCCCACCTCATAGTCTCTAATTTAAAGAAGACAGGAGTACAAATTCCTTACATTTAACTGACGGGCGGCAGCCTGACTTCTACACATTGCAGAGGGGCTGGTTTATGAGCTCTCCGTTCACATGTGTGGAATGAAAAGCCCTCTGGCTGACACGGGGGCTGACAGAGTGCAGTTAGAGCGATTTCATCCTGCAAATACTTCTGGACATAGATATAATGAAGAAAGATGATCTGGCTGAAGATGCATTGAGAAGGAGCAGTATACAAACAAGAAAAACTAATGAGAAACGAGGAGGAGCCCAAAGTACCGAAGCACGGAGAGGCAGAAACGCAACCCCACTGAAACTAAAGATGCTGCTGCCAACAGGCTGGGCTCTGCGCTAACATGAATCCATCGTTCCTTCTCCCCACTTGACGTGATTCAGCACCTGCTGTGCTGTGTAACCTTCAGGCTGGGCCCCGATTCCTCGGCTTTCCGGCCTGACGTGTCTATAACACCCTGAGTTATTGAGGTCAGCCTCAGCCTCGTAAATCAATACATTCTAGGAACGTAAAAACTCTTGTTCACATTTTGCAATTAAAAACAAGTTAAGGGGAAGGGAGTCGTAATGCAGGATATCTACTTTTTGAAAAGTCAAGAGGCTGTGCTATGTTTTCAATTTTAAGCCATCATCTTGATATGTTTAGGGCTTTAATTTATGGAACGATCAAGCAATCTTTATATTGAACAGTAAATGCCTGAATATTATAAATCACCCCAGAGGAACATTTACGGGGGAGTTTCAGTGAAACTTCTGAACAACGTGTCACTTTTATTGTATAGCAATGATTTGTAAAAAATGATATGCTAAGTAATCCTGGAGTATAATTTAGGGACACAAAAAACAACTGTCAAGAAACAGCCAGAGACTACGTTTAATGAAATCTTTACAGACTGAAGTAAGAAGTATTAAATTAATCAACACAGCTTAATTGAAGCTTGAGCTTTACCATTTTTATTAGACTTGTTATTAATGAACCTTTAAATGCTACCACTAACTTGAGCTCCATGTTAAATTTAAATAATGAACCATTGTTCCCACACAAAAAAGAACAAACACTGCTTTAATAGCCCTTTGTCTCCATGGGCCTTTTACTCTTATGCAGAGTAAAGACGCGGGGGCCTCCGCCTTCCTCTGCCTGGTTATTTACAAGGTTGGCAACATACCATTTTGAAGGCGGCTCAAATGGTCCCAAGTAACTACAGTGAAATCCTCACCAAAGTAAAAATGCGCTAGCTGAGATTGGAAATGACACAGACTTTTGGTTGACCTTAAAGGGACTGTTTTCAAATCTGTGCTTCTAGCGTTGCTCGGTCACCTCATGGTCACATACAGTCACGTGCCACAAGACGTTTTGGTCAACTACAGACCACAAGTGTAAGAGCTAATGCCACGTAACTAGACACGCGGTAGGCCATAGCGTCCAGGTGCATGTCAGTACGTTCTGTGATGTTGGCATGACGACGACATCACCTAAGGATGCCTCTCCGCATGCCCCCACGGTCAGGTGGCGCGTGACTGTATGTTCAGTGATGTTCTCCTTGATTCGGGAAAGGCTTACCTGAACATGTCTCCCAGGCCCTTCAGCATTCCCTTCTTGGCTTTCATTTTATCCTTTTCCTTTTCTCTCTCTTTCTTCTTCTCTTTCCCAGTTTTGTCCTTTTTCCTATCAGTCTTGCCCCCTCGCTCCTGGTTTCCATTCATCTGTCTCTCCAGAGAGTGGGACGGCTGGTCGCTGGCGGTGGATACCGACTCTCTCCCCGATCTTGAACTTTCTTCTGTGTCTTCTTCCACTTGAAAGACAGAAAGAAAGAAAAAAAGGGGGTATGGAACACAGTGAGCCATGGCACCACGACAAGGAAACCGAAAGCCCAGGAGGGCTTGACTTCCCGCATTTTCTACAGCAGGATGACCCCTGCCATCAACCTGGATGGCAATGCTGGTCAACGCTGAGCAGAATCCCCCTGGGAATACATCATGTGGATGACCCCCGGTACGTGCGTACCCTACCTAGAAGGAGATGCTGCACAACTGGAGAGCTGTAGCGTCCTGGTGGAACAGTGTGGCTGTCCCCAATCACAGCCTCCTTGAACAAAACATGTTCCACGGAGGACTTGCAGGACCCCCTTCTGCAGCACAGACCCCGCGGGGTCCGGAGCATGGTATTTGCAAAGAAAACAACACCCCCCCCCAAGTGCTTCCTTTGTTCTTGGCTGAGAATCACATAGGCACGCTCCGGCCCTGCATTCACTTGCAGAACTACACCACTCGCTAGAAGCACCCCGACGTTAGCGCGAGGACTTCTTTCCTCGGGTTTTCGAGCATGTCCAGTTATGGTTTCTGGACATGGAAGAGTGGGGGTTTGGGTTTAAATGACAGCAGCTCTTCACGGCCTCCTCTAACTCTCTTCACATTGTCACTACATGTGGCCGTGTTGAAAGGAAACGCTACTGTCTGGACTACGAGGCCTACTCTTCGGTCATTCTGCACGTCACCTGCACAAAGCGGCAGAGCAGAGGTGGACGGAGCCAGGAAAATGAGGAAATCGATAACCTCCCCGCCACTTAGTGACAATGTTCCTTCCCTTAAGCCAACACTTTAAACGTACAGGACAAAAACCCTTCTACACCCCAAACTTTCTGTGTGTGGAAGAGTTACAAGGAACTGACGTTGGCTTCTACCTACCAAAAGAGCGTCAAGGCCGGCCCTATTGAGTGAGAAGCATGTGTACACATTACTAACAGTTACTCTCAGAAGTCTTTTCTGAGACTGGTTGCCTACTGCTGTCTTCCAAATACAGTCTGAATTATGAAGACTTCCGGTTACACCTTGAATTCCAAGGTCACTGTTCCAGAATCAGCAAATACAGCATGATCGGGATCCGCCTGAGCTTCTAGTAACACACAGCCAAACAGGCAGTTAGGCCTTGTCTCAGTCTTTCCAAAGAACTGACCCTACTATATCCTTGAGTGAAACCCAGTCAGGCCTCACTTCTTGCCATCCACAGTACCAAGGGTCTAAGACATGCTAAGACATTCCCAGCGGCTTAGTTTCCTGCCATGAAACCCTCACAAATCCAGGAAGAGCTGTCACATGATAGCACGTGACAGTCATGCTTCAGTAACAGAGTTTGGTTTTTCTTTTTCTAAAGATGCCAGCTATTTAGGATGACACAGAAAACCCAGGTGCATGATTCTTTTTCTTGACATGTTTGGTTCAAAACATGAGCCAACGTATTTCTTCTCCCTGCAGGTTGTGCCCTAGGTACAGCCAAAGAGAAACGACGTCGCTGCATCTGAGTCTAGAAGGTCCTTTGGAGGTCATGGAGACCCACTTCTTCCCTTTGACAGAAGTGTCCTCACACCTGGGGCCACCGTGTCCACCACGATACGGACCCTCACGCCTTCCTTTGATCAGCTCTGTGCCTGCCCAAATGCCACGCTTCCCACGGCTGGCACTTGGGGAACCTACCATCCGGTCACTACAGTCTGCCCCGAAATAATTCCAGAGTCAATACTGTGTTTGAAAAACCTATGGTCAAGCCAGGCGTGGTGGCGCATGCCTGTAATCCCAGTACTTTGGGAGGCGGAGACCGGAGGATCCAGGTTCGCGGCCAGCCTCAGCGCTCTCTCTCTCTCTCTACGTAGTGAGGCCCTCCGCAACTTCGTGAGACCCAGTTTCAAAATAAAGTATAAAAAAAGTAGGGCCGGGGGTGTAGCACAAAGGTAGAACGCCCCTGGGTTCAATCCCCGGTACCGCAAAAAACAAAACAAAACAAAAAAACCTATGATCAATCCTGTGCAGTCATCTAAGCTGTGACTTGTGACTCCAACTGAGAAACTAAGATGCAAGATGGAGTGTCACCGTGGACTCTGAACCAGCTGCCCCCACATACTGGAGTTATCTGATGGGAGCCATCTTCCTCCTCCCAAGGATATGGTGGCTTTAGAAAATGTGCTTCTTTCCTTTCTGTCAATGAATACACAAATAATAATTCCATGTTTGGTAGGGGAAGCCAGTTGCCACTTTCAGATGGGCATAGGGAAGACCCAGAGCCTTACAAATGATGCTGAATTACGGCTGTACATTGTCAAGGTGTTCACTGAGCAGGGGGAGGAAGACCTGGCTGGCCAGCCCAAGGGCTTGCTAATTGTGTGTAGTCTTTTCAAATGAGAGTCCCCAAGGGAATACCAACATGGCCTACACAGGCCCGCAGCCTCCTGCCTGGCACCCTTGCACGAGGCTGTGTCTATCCACTCGCACGCCACTGCTTCAAGCCTTGGGAAAAGGATGCAGCCCCAAATTCAAGATACAGAGTCATTACAAAACAATTCCCCAAAGCTACAAAATCAAGGTCTGTTGGTACACACCAGCAAGTTAGATGAGTGCTAGCCAGTCTCCCGGTGCCTGCAAGGAAACCTCCTTTTCCTTTTACGTCCATAGCTCTTTGCATAACCTTCGCTGTTGTCCATCTCATATGATGTCTCATAAAGGTCCGTCTCCCATTCTCTAACTCCTACAATGAGGACTGCTAGGCAGACAGCAGCTGCAAAGACACGCTACTGCAAGGAAAGACTGCTGATCAAACCTGACCAGCGACTTTCCCCAGCCCAACTTTTATCCAACCTCTGAGCCTCCCCATGCCTCTCTTCAGAAAAACGCCTGCTCTCCTCTAACCGAGCCGGACAAGAGCAGCCAGGGCCCATCCGCAGCAGCAGCGCCGCGAAGGGCGGCTGCATGGGGTGTGGCTTCGGTCTGCGTCCCGTGCATTTCTACGCTATTGTTGCCCGTTCGAGTTCCATCTAACGGATTTTACGACCCTCTCCGATGTCTCAAACTACAAACAAAAAAACGAGCTCAATAAATGTAAATGACTTAGTCTTCCACAGCAACCATTATCATAAATCATGAATGGAAGTATCAGGAGTGAGCCTGTGAGTCTTCTGCCTAATAGTTTTGGCAGAAGTTCAAGGGCATATGTGTGAGCCTGGCTCAGCAACAGAGGAAATGTGGTGCCTTCGCCACTCGCTATATGCTGAAATCACAGCTGCTGCCAGTTCCTTTCCTATCCACAATCGTTTTCTGGTGGATGCAATACAACTTATTTTCTGAATTGAGTGAAATAGAGAAAGTAGTAAATCATTTATTAACTTTGTGTTTTGCAACCTCATTGTATAAAATGAAAACCCCCACCTCACTTTCCTGCCCTGAGCAAGTGGACTGTTTCAAATGATACTTGCACATTTGAGAATTCCTTCTGCTTGTTCTAATTTAGATAATACATTATCATAGAAACTCTACTGGGTGTGTACTGATCTAACTAATCTCTCTGAATGCCAACTAATTAAAAATATTTAGCAATATGGAGCTTCATATGTACAAACATAAGATGTTCTTTTATAGTATCACATTATATATGCTTCAAACTCAGAAAATATTCGATAGAGAAAAATAAGAATTTATCCCTTTACCCAGCCCCTATGTAAAAATGCTATAGTTTTTAAAAACTCAAATTAATTACATGAGTTTAATTTTAATATATATATATACACATATATATTCAAGGTCACTGATAGCTAGTCAGATTCTAAGTTTCAAAATCAATCTTTGTACATTTAATACTAGCTTTATAACAAGGGCCATAAATATTTTTTATTTCTGTAAGCTAAGAAAACACAAAGTATTCCTATAAATGATTTTTCAACTACGAACAGTACTGGTAATATATCAGTGGTAAATGGCTTGATCTATTGTGTTCATACAGTAAATTACAATGCGCGAGCTAATCACACACTTGCATTTAGATAATTTACTATTTAAATGCTATATAAATTTTGATGTTTTCCACTTTAATTTTGCTCATCTTTACAGATTATTTGCTTTCCTTTTGCAGATAGCCCGAACAAAGAAAGATGATTATCTCCTTCCAAACAAATAGAAATGTCTATTTTTGACAACATCTCTGCCTGTTTTAACCTGCTCCGTGCACTGCACTCCCAGCTACTTCCCACATGATTGCCACTAAAGACAGGACTTTCAAGTTTCTTGTTTGAAAGGAGGTAAAGTGTGCGTGAAGCTGCCTATTTCTCTTTCATGCGGCAACGCCATTCTGCAATTAAGACATACCTAATTATCATGTTTTCAACAGATGCAAATCTAGCTCAATTAAAATTCTAGTCCATGTTACAAATTAAGCTAGTCAGTTCTGAAAGGTATCAAGTTAGGACTGGGCCACCGAGAAATTTGGAAAAGATGGGGCACTATGTGTTGATGGTGATGGAGAAGAAAGTGACTCTGGGTGTCAGGTGACGTTCCATGTTCTGCAGCTTCTGCCACCCAGAAAACACTTCTATGTCGTCATCCCACACATTTTACTGTCAAAAGAGTTCAGTCCAAGCCACGTGGTCATTGGTGACTTTTTTTTCCATTGAGAAGTGATGTAGGATGGACCACTGCAGGTTGCTTCTCCAGAATGCGTTTCTTCCTTCTCTTCCCAGTGGGACTCTGACTGTGTTCAGGGATGCTACCTGGCTCCAAGGGATGAGGGCCTTAAATTTAAGCCATCCTGTGGATGCTGAGACCTTGTGGACTTCTTAGTCCAAGGTTATTAGACATAGAAAGGCGCCACCAGACTGGATGGATATGGTCCTTGCTCAGAGCCATGACTCGCTCCTTTCGGCTGGATAAGAAAGTAAAAAGCCTTGGAATGACTCTGTCAACTGTGGACATTGGAGCAGAAGGAGCAGAAAGACATTGGGTCTTCGATGACCCCTGTGGGCTGTTTAATTAATGGATCCAGAAGCTGTCTGGCTCCAGAACTCGTAAGACAACGTATTTCCTTATGGATGAAGCTGGTCTGAGTTGAATTTGCCATTAAACGCAGCTGAGGGCCTCCCAATAGGTACACTGTATAAATCAAACTTGAAAGCAGCTGTGGACTATCTACACGTATTTATCACAAGGGTAAGGTTTCGCAGTTAATGTCTTTTTAGGCAGCTTTGACGATTTTACTAGATTTAAATGAATTGTTCGATGGGCATAAGAAAAATACAAAGCTACAGTGACGACCCAACATTATTTCTTATTGCCCACTCAACCAGTACTTTCCTCTGAGGACAAAGTCCCAAGAAGCATCAATAAATACTTGTTGAGTAAATGACCAAATAAACAAAGGGCTGATGACTCGAAGCCCAGTCATTTGTTGGTATTTATAAAGAACCGCCCTAGGGACTATGAAACCAGGATGAGGGGAATGTAGATTCTTGAGCAATTTATATGTTTCTTTGGAAGACAAAGAACCAAAAATAAAAAACCACACAGGGCGATTCACAGTCTTCATATGTTACCGTCTTAAAACAAAATCTAAGTGAGTTACAACTGGATATTAATAACGGAAAATTCCACCGAACTTCGCAAATCCACTGCCACCACCAATTTCTATGGACGAATGCTAAATAAATAACAACGAAGTAAAATTCAACAAGGACTGGGCTCTTGGGCACTGGAAAGGCCTACGTAGGAACTGTGCACATTGGGGACACAGATACTGTTTTTCTTTCTTATTTTAGTTGAGTATTTTGACTTTGGAAAAGGAAGAAAGATGTAGGAAATGAACAGCTAGTGATACAGATGGCGCCGAGTAACAGGATCTGCTGTCCTGGACTCTGACTTTTAACATTAGTACGATGAGCTCCTGGCAGGGGAAACAGTTGGCTTTATCTGAACACCAAAAAAATAAAATACACACGTGCGCAAAGCTGGCATGAAACATGAGGACTTTGGGGGTTTTATATAAGATGTGGGTGGGAATAATAATGGATGTGACAATGAACAGAGTACGAACAGAGAGAAAGATACGGAGAATCAGGTGACATACAGGAGTGGTGCTAGAGAGGGGCTTCAGCAACTGCAGGGAAGTTCAAAAGGATGACACTCTACTCTAAAAATAGATGTATTTCTCACACACACTGTTATAGTTAGATATGAAATGTCTCCTAAAGAGCTCACTTAATGTTTGGAGCTGGTGTCATTGAGTCATGAGGGTTGAAAACCCAGAAGTGGATAAATCCATTGTAATGGATTTACCTTGGTGGCACCCAGTAGGCCAGTAGGGTATGGCTGGAGGTGGGTCCCTAGGGGGTGCGGCCATGGGGATTATATAAAGGGATCCCCCTCTCCCCCCTCTCTTGCTCATCTTTGGCTTCCAGCCTCCATAATGTGAGGAGCGCAGTCCGTGTGCTCTTACTCTCTCTGACTCCCGCCGCCATGCCCTGAGATCTGCGGTCCCCGGCCTCACAGGGACTGAGCCCGAAACTGTAAGAAAATAAATCTTCTTTCCTCTAAGTTACATGATCAGATATTTGGATTACGGCTGCAAGAATGTTGACAGACACACACACACACACACACACACACCTCTCAGCATCTGTGGGCGGGTGGAAGGACAAAAACAATAGGATCACCACCAAAACTGCTGCTCACTTTCTCTGAGCATTCTGAACTGCTCTCTGACCCGCCCCCTCCCATATGAAATAGATAAAATGCTCCCAGAGATAATGGCAGGGCCGCACCCAGACCACTGTGCTCTTCAACACAATGCAGGAGAACAGGAACAACGAGGGAAACACCTCAAGTTTCTGGACCCTTGCAAATTTGATTTTGGTTTCCAAATGATGGTCCACGTGGATGGACCTGCGCTATGGGATAACATGTACACTGGCGCTGAAGGTTTTCCTTCCAACAGTTGAGATCAAAGGGAATGTTTACACAATCAAAATTCACATAACCGTATTGGAATTTCCACTTAATTTTTCTTTGGGGCGGTACTGGGGATTGAACCCAGGGGCATTCTACTTCTGGGCTAAACCCCCAGCCCTATTTTTTATTCTTTACTTTGAAACAGGGTCTCACTAAGTTGCGGAGGGCCTCACTAAGTAGCTGAGGCTGGCCGCGAACATAGATCCTCCGGTCTCAGCCTCCTAAGTACTGGGATTACAAACGTGTGCCACCATGCCCGGCTTTAAATTTTTATTTTAAGCAAGGAGTGGGCTTAATGTCAAATGTATGTTTTAACAACATACAACTTATTACTTATTGTGAAAAGAGACAGATTCCAGGGACTGCTCAGACTCTTTTAAATGAAAAAAAACAAACCACAATATAAAAGTAAACAGATAAAATACAAGAGTGAATGACCAGCAATACGCTACTTCAGTTTTTTTTTCCTTTTGAGAAATTAGAATGTGTTTCCCAAAAGTCAGAATTTTGAAATTCCATGAAATATAATCCACACTGAGGAGTCCACAGAAATTTCTTGATATTAAAAAAATACTTTAGAAGCCGGGCGTGGTGGCGTACACTTGTCATCCCAGTACTTGGGAGGCTGAGCCTGGAGGATCCGGGTTCGCGGCCAGCCTCAGCTACTTAGTGAGGCCCCCTGCAACTTAGTGAGACCCTGTTTCAAAATAAAGAACAAAAAATAGGGCTGGGGGTGTAGCTTGGAGGTAGAATGCCCCTGGGTTCAATCCCCAGTACCGCCAAAAAAAAAAAAAAAGAAAAATACTTTAGCTGGGAGTGTAGCTCAGGGGTGGAGCTCTTGCCTAGTACGCATAAGGCCCGGGGTTCGGTCCCCAGCACTGACCAAAGAGAAAAGCAAAAAAATCCTTTATATATTGAAAAGTCCAGGATGCATCCTATGTAATCAGTGGTGGTTTCAGAAAATCAAAGGAAATCTAAAGCCAGGGGAACAAAGATTCTGAAGGAGGAAGATGAAGGTGTAATACACACACATGGGGGTGGGGGGCAGTAAGAAGACGCACCTTGTGAGGTGTGTACATGGTGAAGGCAGAGGGAGCCCCAAAGCTTGGGGACCCAGAGAACAAGGGTGAGATTCCCGAGCAAACCCAGAGACAGGAGGACCTGTAAGGAGATCCTAACAGCGACTTCAGATATTAAATAATGAGGGTTCGGGCTAGATTGGAGAAAGGAGTAAAATTAGATTTCAGGAGGAAAAATTAGGAAAGCGTGGTAATGGAGTGGTTGCACGGTGAGATGATGACTCTCACGTTCTGAGCCTGGCAGTGCTAATGAGAGACATCGCATCATCATCATCCATCTTCCGCGCGCGACGCCTAGCGCGAGGCAGCCCTTCCTGTCCTCTGGCACGGCCGAGCCTCGCTGCTCACTGGACGCTGCATTACGGCCACACCGGCCATCTTCTTGCCACCGATACTGCGACTCGTCACCCCGATCATCCTCTCTTACTTGAAATTCTTCAAATGCTTTTAAAGGCTCGCAGGAGGAAATGCAAACAGTGTACCTCAGGCTGCCTGCGAGCGGCTCTCTGCCTACATCTTAAATGCCAAGAACATTCACGCCAACATAGAACGCCGAGACATGGCAGTCTAGGGATGGTCCCTGTTCTGCGTCCTCCAAAAGTCCCCTCTCACCCACTTGAAGACTCTCTAGCATCAGCACTCTAGACCAGGGAAACTCCCGCACAGGCTGGGGTTCTGCGATGGACAGCTGCCGCGTTTGCTGCTTGCTGAAGTCCCTCTCATGAAGGACTCTGGGTCCAAAATTATTATTTTTAATATCGGGGTCGGCCGAGGAGGAGCCAGGCAATTCTCCTGACCTCCTGCAGCCAGCGTCTTTTTTTTATTAAAGGTTTAAACAAAGCAAACTGCAAGGGGGTCATGAGTTAAGTTTAGGGTTACACAGGCTGAGTTTTAGGAAAAGGCAGTCCCAGGCTAGGTTTAGGGTGTGACAGTCATGAGTTAAGTCTAGGGAGGGGCAAGGTAAACATTTCAGGGAGAATAGGGGGTCATCAAAGTCCACTTTTCAGTCCCATCCGGTCCAAGGAAGCTTGTCTGCCTGCGTGCTGACAATTTCCACTGGACACGTACTGTGTACCTAGCTGAGCCAGTCCGAAATTGGTTACCTCATTGCGTGGGCTAAGATGGCCCCCAACCACACACCTTATTAAGAGTTAGTTGCCAGCCAGGCATGGTGATGTATGCTTGTGAGCCCAGTACTTGGGAGGCAGAGTAAGGAGGATCATAGGTTGGAGGCCAGCCCGAGCAACTTAGTGAAACTCTGTCTCAAAAATAAAAACGGTGAGCCAGGCGTGGTGGCGCACGCTTGTAATCCCAGTACTTTGGGAGGCAGAGACCGGAGGATCCGGGTTCACGGCCAACCTCAGCGTGCATGCGTGTGCGCGCGCGATCTCGATCTCTCCCCCTCCCCTGTGAGGCCCTCCACAACTTCGTGAGACCCGGTTTCAAAAATAAAGCATAAAAAAATAGGGCCGGGGGTGTAGCGCGGAGGTAGAACGCCCCTGCGTTCAATCCCCGGTACCGCAAAGTGTATAAACATATCACTTTGAATCTCACTATGATGTATAATTACATTGCACCAATAAGTGTCTAAAATTTTTTTAAATAAATAAAAGGGCAGGGTTAGTGATGGAGGGTCCTTGGATTCAATCCCCATTTTTTTCTCTTTCCTCTCTCTCTCTCTGTCTCTCTCTCTCTCTCTCTCACACACACACACACACACACACGAAGAGTTAGTTACCACTGAATTGAACGGCCCCCGACTCCTCAGAAATTTGAAACCCAAATATCAGAATAGGTGCCCTGACTCATTCATACACAATTGAATACTTTAAACTAGTTTTAGCATAAAAAACCCATAAAACATGGGTTTTTCCATTTGGAAGTTCGTTCAATATTCTAGGTGTAGCCGGGCGTGGTGGCGCATGCCTGTCATCCCAGGACTTGGAGGCTGAGACAAGAGGATCACAGCAGGTTCTCAGCCAGCCTTGGCAACTTAGTGAGGCCCTCAGCAACCAAGTAAGACCCTGTTTCAAAATAAAAAATAATATAGGGCTGGGGGTGTAGCAAAGAGGTAGAATGCCCCTGGGTTCAATGCCCAGTACAAAAAAAAAATTCTAGGTAAAGATTACAGAACTGAGAACCCACAAAGGCACATTCTACCATTCAATTCCTATGATCTTGGTCAAATATTTAAGTACTTTTTCCCCTACAAATAGTTAGAAATGAAGATCCTGTAATTCAAGCACTCTAGATGTGATTTGGCATTGCTGTTTTCTCTTGAGTTACTTTTCATCTGGAAAAAGAAATATAAGGAGGAGCTTTGGTCATTTTGCACACACATGACTGTCCTGCATTTGGACGTTTCCTGGGAGTTAATTCAACCAAGCTCCGTTCTTTAAACCGCAGGTGAGGTTTAAGTATATACGAGTTGGCATCAGATGATATGATACACTACTCTTTTTCCTACTATTTCAAAACAAGTATTTTATAGGTCAACATTCAATTATCCACCAATATGAATTCACTAAAGGAACCCGTTGATAAGGCACCTTGACTCCGAAACCTATATACTGAATTCGTAACCAGTAGATTTAGGGGAATCTAATGGATTCTGGTCATGAGAAAATTAAACTTAGTTCGTATTATTTTTTCTCAAATAGATGGGAACAAGGAGTGGGCAGTAAAAAATCTGAGTTATCATATGCAATATGTTATTGTGTGGCTAATAAAACCACAAAATTCCCCCGGAAGCTGTCAGATCACCCAATTTAATAATGTAAATGTAGTGTCTTCAAAAATCTCTTACTGCAAAACTAACTTGTACATATTTTACAGCAATGCTATCCTCTGTCTCCTAAAAAGGGGACAGTATGAAAATAAGCAGGGCTACTCAAAAGCCGTAGGTCCAGTTGGCGAGATACCCAGTCGTCATTTAAAATTCTGAATGCAATAGATCTTAAATCCAGCAGCACAATGAAGAGGAGATACTTGGTTCTGCTGTGTCTCATATCCAAAAACTCAAGAAAAAGCTGTTACTAAATTAATAACAGGGCTTACATTTTCTGGCAACTTTTAATTAAGGGATTATGGGTTTTGTAAAAGAGAACAGAGCAGGGCTCCCTCACGTGTTCTCTTGGTGGCAACGGCCACTGGTTACTTGGGGCGCAGGAGCCGCTCGCCGGGTGCCAGGCTGGGCGCGTCATTTGCATAGAAGAAGGAACAGATTGTGGAGGCCCTGACCTGTCAAACACAGGTAGGGCCTCGGAGATAATGGGTCCCAGAGCACAAAGCTCCGGCAGACACGCACGACACGGAGAGGCCAGATGGATTAAACGAGAGACAAAAACTCTGGCTTCTGCCATCTCCGCAGGAAGCGCGTAAGTGTCGCAGAAGATGACAGACACCAGATACCACGCGGATCCCGCCCCAGACTCTTGGCCGCGGTGTGGTACCATGCCTCGATTTCAGCACGGCACAGAAGTGGGGAGCCTGTTCAGGGCTGTGGGAGGTGCGGGGCCAGGCTGCCGAGAGCCATCACCCAGGCCACCCTAGGTCTTCCACAAAGAGGAAAGTGCGCCACACCAGAAGCAACCCGGAGCCTGCGTGGGTCTGGTGACTCCAGCCCTGAACCACCGTCCTCACTTCCCAGGGAAGCAGCTTTTCCACCGCAGCCTGGGCTCCAGCCCAGAGCTGGGAGACGCTGCTCCGTGCAGGGCGCCCTGTCTCACCCAGAGACGTCTGCGCGGTGGGACACTGGGCGTTAAAACTCCCAGAGGGCGTTTTAATTTCAACAGATACTCAGGCAGTTCATGAAAGGACCTTCGGCCTCAGTGCCCCACAGGGCTCCTGAGGGACAGACCTGTGGAGGTGAGGGGCAGGAGCAGGGCCGGCGACAGAAAGGGTAGGGACCTCGTGGCGAAAACGCACAGGCCAGACTTGGGAAGGAAGGGGGTGCTCAGGAAGCCAGAGCAGCAGTGGAGGGAGCCAGCTGGTAGCAGGCAACAGGACAAGCCTTTTTGTCTCTAGTGGGACATAAAGGTGACAGTCGCATGACCACGTGCGGAGAGGGCACCCCTGATACTTTCTCTCTTTTTTTTTTTTGGTACTGGGGATTGAACCGCGGGGTGTTCTACCTGTGAGCTACATCCCCAGCCCTATTTTTTATTCTTTATTTTGAAACAGGGTCTCACTAAGTTGCAGAGGGCCTTACTAAGTAGCTGAGGCTGGCAGCGAACCCCGATCCTCCTGTCTGGGCCTCCCAAGTACTGGGATTACACCACCACACCCAGCACCCCTGACACTTTTTAAGAAATAGAGTTTACTGAGCCTCTGGGGATCTGATCCATGCAAAGTCCAACATGGGATAGGAAAGAAACAGGTCAATGTCTCTGTCACCCCGATCCTCTCTGTCCCCTTCTCTGTCACACACTGGCAGCAGTGGGCCAGGAGAAAACTACAGGACTTGACAGATGTTCAGTGGACCCTCTGACATGCCAGGCCCTGGGCCAGGGGAAGGAGGATTAAGAGACTGGGGGTGTCTCCTTCGCGGGCTGCACAGAAGGTGCGGGAGGCTCTCGGGAAGGATGTAGGTAGGGGAGCAAAGGGGTAGAGGGAATTGTGGGATGTAAACTAGAAGGGACCCCAGAACCCATGGAAACCACCTGAGCCAGAACTTTACGCCAAACTGCACACCACTCTCTATTAAGTCTAAAACGTACAAAGAACCCAGATGGAAATACATGTATTGACCCTCCTTGAGTGATTCAAAAAGCAACCATTGAGACAGAGGAGTGGTCACAGCAGGGAGAGGATGATACCAGGGCTCCCACACCCCCAAAGCTGGGGGGTCCCCCTCCCGCCCAGAGGTCAGAGCACAGAGTGTGGAAACCGTGACCAGCTTGTCCAAATCTTCACTTTCACGAAGGAGGACACTGAAGGCCCAGGGCCTTGAGTGAGGTCTGACCCCAACCCCGTTACTCAGAAGAGCAGGGACTGGCGTGCACGTCCCCGGACTTCCACTTCAGTGCTCACGGCATCTATTCAATATGATTCCAACAACTCTAATTGCAAAGATTTGAAATTTACAGCAGTTGCATTTCATCGGCCAGATCCAAAGTTCGGCAGACGGGTCTGAAAACCAACGTCAGCAACAGGACTTTTGAGAACACGGCACTCTGTGGCTGCAGGGGTGGCGTGTCGCAGAGCACCCCCCCAGTGTCTTTCCAGCTCCTACAGAGAACTGCACTTTTGTTAGTTGCTTCTCCTGCCTGACAGGTAAACGAGGAATTTTAATATACTGTTATTCCCATTAAGAATCTATTATTTTGTTTTCTTTTTGCTTCTAAGTGTTTTTTTTTAATTTTTTAAATACATCTATTGGTGCATTGTAATTCTACATCATACTGAGGCTGAAAGTGATACATTCATACACGCACATAGAACTTAGAGAACGTCCTTCCTCATCCCGCCCCTCTCCTCCTCCCCAAACATGTTAGTGAGGTTGGGAGCGACACCTTCATAAACACACATAACATGATTTGAACTGTTTCCATCCTCGATCCTCCTTTCCCCCTCCACCTCTCTCCCCATCCCCTGCCACTATTCTATTGATCTCTCTCCTCGTTTATCTGAAGTTCCCTCTGTTTCTTCTATTCTATCTTATTCTATCCAGTGTCCACAGATGAGAGAAGAAACAGGACCCTTAACTTCCTGGGTCTGGCTGACCTCACCAGAATATTCTCCAGAATATTCTCCAGTTCCATCCATTTTCCTGCAAATGACATAACTGTGTTATTCTTTATGGTGGAGTAAAATTCCACTGTGTGCATAGACCACATTTTCTGTATGTATCCATCTGCTGACAAACACCTAGGTTGGTTGCATCATTTAGCTATTGTGAACTGTGCTGCTATAAATATGGGTACAGACACTCCTCCAAAGAAGAAATAAATAGAAATGGCCAAGAAACATAGGAAAAATGTTGAACATCACTAGCAAGCAGAGAAATGCAAATCGAAACTACCTTGAGATTTCAGCTAACTCCAGATAAATATTATTTCACATTTTCAAAGGAAATCAAGTTCATACCGGGATAAAATCAGGTATCTATATTAGCAGGGAACTCTGCAGGCTGCCCCCACAGAACTAAGAACTGCTAAGGATTGGATGCGTGTCCCCTAAAGG
Source organism: Glis glis (assembly GCA_004027185.1). Taxonomy (NCBI): domain Eukaryota; kingdom Metazoa; phylum Chordata; class Mammalia; order Rodentia; family Gliridae; genus Glis; species Glis glis. Next base: position 41,788 of record PVJS01012902.1, read on the forward strand.
TTAATGTGTTAGTGAATTAGTCCCCGGGCGGGGAGCTATTGGAAGATGGAAGAACTTTTGAGAGATGAGGCCTACTGGAAGGCACTTAGGTCCCCGGGAGAGTGCCCTCAAAGGGGTTGTGCCCCCTCCCATCTCTCCACCTCTTTCCTCTTCCAAGCTCATGATGTAAACTCACCCCCTACATTGCCATCCGACATTCCCAGCAGAGGACCAAATCAATCGGGCCGCCTGATCTGGGACTGGTACCTCTAGAACCAAGAACTAAATAAACCTTTTCTTTTGATAAGTTACTTGCCCTGGGTATTTCGTTATAGTAATAAGAAGCTGACGGACACAAGGACATACCAAGTGTGCCGTCTCCGGTTCTCTTTGAAATGAGTGACGCGTCATGTAAAGAAACTGAATTTGATCGAGGCGCTTAAATAACATTTTAACCAGAACAAGAAAAAAGTTCAGAAGCATCATAAATCATAGATGCTAAAAATATAGGTGCTGAGGGACCAAAGGACTGTATTTTTTATTATTATTAAATATACACCCAGGGCAGACAGAAGTAAACTCTGTCAAGTGGTGTTGGTCAGGGTGGCAAGGCAGCACCGTTATTACAGGGGGCACGAGCCCCGTGGGGTCGAGCGCTCAAATGACTCAGGGTCTTAGAGACCAGACTTGGCAACTCCGAGAGGAAATGTGTTCTTCCTCTGGCGAGAGGAGGCTGCATATATCTGAAACCATTGGCTGATTAGAGTGAAAAGCTGTCCAGATTTAGCTGGGGATTAGGCGGGGGAGGGAGGGATGTCGCCAGCCTTCCCCCACGTTTTGCTTTGCATATTACATTGTGGTAGAAATATTCATCTTTCTGAACACATGCCATGTTATAGGGGGAAATTATATAATTTTGCTTTAAATCTCCTCCGAATGTGTTCTTTTTTATTTAAAGCTCTTCATCCCCCGCCATAATCTTCCTTAGGTATGTGTGACAGACGTGGTCTCCCCAAATGTTAGAACGCAAGGAATTCGCAACCCACAAAAACCATCTCCGGTCTCTGCTTCCACGTTGGGCTGCGGGGCCTCTAGCTTTTATGACAAGAAAGAGTTGGAGGGGTAGAATCACATTCGATGTCAAAAACTAAAATGTAAATTAGCAACTATTAACCACGTAAGCTAATCATTCCTTTTTTTTTTTTTTTGCGGTACTGGGGATTGAACGCAGGGGCGTTCTACCTCCGCGCTACGCCCCTGGCCCT
>PVJS01012903.1:0-19522 GCA_004027185.1 Glis glis
CCCCGGTACCGAAAAAAAAAAAAAAAAAGAAGTACATTTCTTTCTTTTTTTTGTGTGTGGCACTAGGGATTGAACCCAGTGTCATTCTACCTCTGAGCTATACCCCCAGCCCTATTTTATTCTTTATTTTGAAACAGGGTCTCACTAAGTTACAAAAGGCCTCACAAGTAGTTGAGGCTGGCCGCGAACCTGGATCCTCTTGTCTCAGCCTCCCAAGTACTGGTATTACAAGTGTGCGCCACCACGCCCAGCTTAATAAATACATTTCAAAAAGAGATTTGATATTAACTTTGGAATTTTTTTATTTTGTATTTCCCAACACTCTTTGGCTTGGTCTAACTAAGTTAACTTAAGAAGTAATAATACAGCCGGGCGTGGTGGTGCACGCTTCTAATCCCAGTACTTGGGAAGCTGAGACCGGAGAATTCGAGTTCGCAGCCAGCCTCAGCTACTTAGTGAGGCCTTCCGTGGCTTAGTGAGACCCTGTTTCAAAATAAAGAATAAAAAATAGGGCTGGGGGCGTAGCGCAGAGGTAGAATGCCCCTGGGTTCAAGCCCCAGTACCGCAAAAAAAAAAATAATAATACATGGTCATTATGATAAATATATATCTTCGAAAACATTTAATTCACAAATCAATTTTGGTAACAAAAGGAATATAATTTGGGTGTATTTGATCTTCTAATAACTTTGGGATAATTTAGTAAAACATTTTTACTCCTACTTTATAGAGTTAGTAATACTTTTCTTTCTTAAAAGGAATTTTTTTTTAAATCTCAGTTTCTATAACCAATTGACTATAATTCTTAAATTTATTTATAATTTTTTAAGCCGGGCGTGGTGGCTCACGCTTATAATCCCAGTACTTTGGGAGGCGGAGACCCGAGGATCCGGGTTCGCGGCCAGAATCAGCGCGCGCGCTTTCTCTCTCTCCCTCTCTCTCTCTCTCTCTCTCTCTCCCTCTCCCTCTCCCTCTCTCTCTCCCCCTCTCCCTCTCCCTCTCTCTCTCCCTCTCCTGTCTCTCTCTCCCTCTCCTGTCTCTCTCTCTCTCTCTACCTAGTGAGGCCCTCTGCAACTTCGTGAGACCCGGTTTCAAAATAAAGTATAAAAAAATAGGGCCGGGGGTGTAGCGTGGAGGTAGAATGCCCCTGGGTTCAATCCCCCGTACTGCAAAAAAAAAATTATTTATAATTTTTTAGAGAATGGTATGAAATTAGTTATGTCTCAATGGGATGGTTAATTCTTATACCAACTAAAATGTATTAATTTGTTCAGAAGAGGTGAAGGGGATAATAAAGTTAAGTAATTACAAATTGCTTTCTTTTTCAAATTCCTTTAAGTATCCCGAGCAAGATAATGACATCTAAATAATAAGCCATATAATACAGGCACACTCTACTTTTTGCCAAAATGCTGTATGGAAAAAATACCTTAAATTGAATTGATAGTTTCATGTTTGCTTGATACATTTATTATGGATATCTTCAGAGTGTAGGCACTATACTAGAGTGGAGGAGGCTTACAAAGGTGAGACTTAATGACAATCTCAGAATAGAGAGGAGTATAAAAATACCTAACATAACCAGGTGTTTTGGCGCATTCCTGTAATTCCAGTACTGGGAGGCATCACAGGTTCAAGGCCAGCCTCAGCAACTTAGCGAGACCCTCAGCAACTTTGGGATACCTTGTTTCAAAATAAAAAGGGCTGGGGGTGTAGCTCCGAGGTAGAATGCCATCAGGTTCAATCCCCAGTACCAAAACAAAAACAACCCCTAAAATATAAAGCACAACACGTGGTCCTTTTTGATCACACACAGTCTTCTAGTCCAGAACTGGGCCCTAGTGTAGATTGTGCCTTTTCTCCTCACAGCCAAGAAATTCATAGCCCATTGATTCAGTCTTTCATGTGTCTTCTAATTCATCCCCTCTTCCCTATCAGTGCTTTACCTATGTGAGACCTTTATCTCTCACTTGGGGTTTTTTTGTTTTTCTGGGTGGGAGTAGGGATTGAATCCAGGGGTGTTCTACTTCTGAGCTACACCCCCTGCCCTATTTTATTTTGAAACTGGGTCTCACTAAGTTGCTGAGGGCCTTGCTAAATTGCTGAGGCTGGCCTTGAACCTGTGATTCTCCTGTCTCAGCCTCCCAAGTACTGGGATTACAGGTATGCGCCATCATACCCTGAAAGTTTTTGATACACAATTCCTTAAAATACAATCATGCTCCTGGTGTTGCTGTTCTTTAACCTCTTACATTGCTGACCCAGTGATCTTTCTCACATGCTCTTCCAATATACTCTTCCCTGCTTAAATTCCTTTAGTGACAGTCTAGCAGCACAATCTACTTAAGGGGGGACCCTTACTTGAGTACCCAGTGTTATAAATTTTAAAGCACTTCTTTGTGTTTGGGCTCTAACAATGCTGGGCAACCTGGAGCAATTCAAATGTACTGTGTTATTATGTGCCTTCTCTCCCTTAACCAGTAAGCTTCAGGAGCACCTTCCTCCCTCTGCTTTTTGTACATATCTGTGTTGTAGGATCCTCATATTCAGATAATTTACCTGCTTGCTAAACTGTTAAGGTCCTTCAGGGACTGAATTTTAACTTCCTAGTGCCTAACACAGGACCTGCCATATAATAGAACTTTAAATGCTTCAATCAGCCAATTAATTAATTAATCAATCTGTGTATTAGAAAATGAGCTAACTCAAAGAGGTGTTTTTACATATGTGCTAATGTCAGAAAATTTGGCTAATTAAATTTAGAATTCTTCTGTAAAAAAGTATTGTTCTCTTTTTAATTAGTTTCTGTTCCCATTCTTATACCATAAAATATTCTCTAACCTCCTTGTAGCTACTAGACCAGCACTTTACTCATCATTTAACTGGGGCAGAAATTGGGGTTGCAAATTTAGTGATAGAGTTTTTTTTTTTTTTTTTTTGCGGTACCGGGGATTGAACCCAGGGGCGTTCTACCTCCGAGCTACACCCCCGGCCCTATTTTTTATACTTTATTTTGAAACCGGGTCTCACGAAGTTGCAGAGGGCCTCACTAAGTAGCTGAGGCTGGCCACGAACCCGGATCCTCCGGTCTCCGCCTCCCAAGTACTGGGATTACAAGCGTGTGCCACCATGCCTGACTAGTGATAGAGTTATTTTAAAGGAATTCACTTTCTACTAAAAAAGTAAAGCTACTATTCAAATTTACTTATTCCAACCTTAACTTAGTTTATCCTTTCAAAAAGCACCCATAATTTGTAACCTTTTTGGAATGGTGTCTTTTTAAATGCTCATTGTATTTTGCTCTGAATTAATTTAACTGACAATTCTCACTGAATCTGAGGCTACTTTTTTTCTCTTCTGCTAGGAATTAGACAGCCCCTTTCGATTATATGGGCTTACGATGAATCCGCTGCTTTATAACATCACCCAGGTTGTCATCCTTTCAGCTGTTTCTGGTGTTATCAGTGACTTGCTTGGATTTAATTTAAAGGTAAGAGCGTGTGTGTGTGTGTGTGTGTGTGTGTGTGTGTGTGTGTTTAATCTCTATTGCATTTTTGTGACTTTATTTTACCCTATCACTCTTTTGAGATCTCACATGTACAACAATGGAGTAATTTTGATAAAATCATATACAATTAGTAAAAATGGTTTCACATTTAATTTGGAAGAATGATATGTATTCATGGCTTCTAATACTCATAGAACTCCTAATTTAGAACAGAATTCATTATATTTGGGAAACTCTTGTGTAGGATAAGTGAAAGTATTTTTTTTCCTTATATAATTTGAACCTAATTGCAATGATAAAAAAGAAAAGGAAAGTCAGGCTCACTGGTACATGCCTATAATCCTAGTACTTGGGAGGCTGAGACAGGAGGATGGTAAGTTTGAGGCCAACACTTGGTAACCTGGCAAGTTTCAAAATAATAAATAGGGCTGAGGGTGTAGCTCAGAGGTCCCCAGTAACACACACACACACACACACACACACACACACACACACCAAAAAAAAGAAAAAAGAAAGGAAGAGCCATATTTCTATTGTTGGCTAAAAATTGTATTATTTATCTATATAGCAATGCATACATCCTCCAATAAATGTACAACTGTTTCTAAGGTATAGAATCATCATGTATAGTGCCACTTCCTGTAAAACAAGAGAAATCTCATTTTCACTTTTTTTGTGTTTAAGGTGAGTTCTTATAAAAAAGGGATAAAAGAATTAAAATATTAAAACGTGCACTTGTTTGTGAATGAAGTTTAGATAAAAACAGTATATGGTATAATTTAAGTTTTCATATTAAAACTGGCTCTAATGATCATTACTTCTATTTTTTTTCTTCTCTAGTTGTGGAAGATTAAATCATGACAATTCAGAGAAAAGAAGATGTAGCCTCTTTTCCAGAATCTGAGTACTGACTAAGCTACCTGAACACTGATTCTGCTTCAGGAGTCTCTGCTGGGAAATCGAAGTGTTTACATCAGACTGTCTTGTGCAATTCTTATATTTATTTTTACTTGTTCACTGTTTTTTTTACATTTATTTTAGTCTTTATATTTTATTTTTAAGCATTGATGTTCTTAGTTGTTGAAAGGGTGATAAAACTGATATCCAGATACTTGAGATCCTGGTAATTGCTCATAAATAATTGACAAAATAAGAAATTGCGAAAATAGAAGCCATTGCTAAGCACTGTTTCTCCATCAATGCCGTGAACTTGCCTTACTTGAGGAGTATTGCATTGGACTCAGCTAAACACATATAACATTTGATTGGGTATATCGAGATCCATTCAGGGTTTCTTTTGAAATATTTTGGGACAATGCCAGGATCTAAACTGATTAAGCTGCAGTTTAAGCACCCTTCAGTATTAATAAATATGGTATTACATAACAGGTCAACAAGTGCTCTTTGATGATAAAACTATTAATGGAGCAATAATTGTAAATGGTTACCATACTGTAAGATATTTTGATAAAAATTAATTAGTAATAATTATATTTATTTGAAACACTGGGCTGTTTGCACAGCTCCAACTGTGCATGCTCAAAATGTGCACTTTTTAAAATTGTTACTTTTAATGTATATCTTTATATGGGCTATATTATAGTGTACTAGGGCATGATATGGTATCCTTTTGAGTGAGGTATATACTCATCTCACAAGTGAAGTGCCTATTGATATTACTGAAGTACATTATGTTTACTCAAGTAAAATAATTTCCTCCCATGGTACACTATAGTGTATGCTATTCATACCACACTTAAATGAACAATTTACAAATAAGGTTAAGAACCAATAAAATATCCCTCAGAGTGCTAGTTATAAAATTATATTCAAATTTTCAGAAAAGACAGCTTCAACTTGCAAATTCTATCCTCTAAACTTAATCTGGTGCATTCCCTGCGCGCACGCGCACACACACACACACACACACACACACACACACTCTCTCTCTCTCTCTCTCTCTCTCTCCATTATATAAGGGCTATTTTAGATGCATTTAACCTAGAAAGTTATTTGTTCCCCCTTCAATAATTTGCCAAGTGTCCAATGAGGACTTATCATGTTGGCATGTTAGGTAAATAGAGCAAATATGATAGTATCTTACATTGGGCCTTGATTTTAAGTTGCTATATTTGTACAATCAAGAATGTTTTAGGAATTACATGAAACATAAAATGTTTTTGTGATTTTTTTTTAACTGAGCATCTGGTTTCTAAAACAAAGAATTTATTTGAAACAATCTAGAATTTTCTTGGTGCAAAGTGTATCATATTGAATATCCTCATGTTTTTACCATGTTTTAAGGAATTTAAAATAATTAATTGTAAATAATTTATTTGATTGGTGCAGTTCTAATTCCCAAACCATAATCTTAAAATCAGGAGTGTGTGGAGAACAGAGCCATGTCATATCACTTTGCTCTTACCATTCCTCTTGACCAGCCTCAATTTAGCCTCATTGTGTAATATATTTTCTTTTTACAGAAAACAGTACAAAGTATTTTGTTTTATTTGCGTATGTTCTAATATGTGTAATAATGACCAAAGTGCATTCTGAGTTTTTTCAAGGAATGTATTACTGGAGCTTTAAGAACATACTTAGTTTCTCATGTGAAAAATTAGGCTTTGTCTGATATGTTTCTTCTTCCTCTATTGTCTAATGTTGAGGTTGTTTTTAGGAATTATATTTTATAAACTTTTTCAAAATAAGGTACATGCCTAAACAGAACTTAACATTTTGCACAGAATATATCAAATATATTTTGAGAAAAAAAAGTACGGCATGAGTTCTGTTAGGAATAAAAGATGAAACTATTGTATCTCAAAAAAAAAAACATGTCAGAATGGAAATATTTTTGAGAAAAATAGCTGAGTATACTGATTTAGAAAAATGCTTGTTTTAGGTTGAAGTTCAGTTTAACGTAGAGTTGGGAGTTGATTTATTAAGTACAGTATACCTCTCAACAACTTATGAATAATATGCTGAATTATGTCACTAATGTGGGCAGCAGTAGAATACTAAAAGGAAAAAGTTGTCATTTTAAGCAATTCAGATCATTAACAGAACTGTTTCTAAGTAGAAAATTGACATTTCTGCCAATAAGAATACCATGAATGTAAGAAATTATAGCATATCACATAATATAGAAAAGGCAGTTCAAAGATAGAATTATGGCAGATGTTGTGTGTTAACTGTTGTTTCTTTTGCCACGTGTTGTATTTGAAAGTTTGAACAGCAAGTTTAAAATAAAACATTCTCTGATTGACTTCTTTTAAAGTCATAATGCATTTCTGTGGTAATTTTGTATTTATTAATTATAACCTTTAGATTTGGGGATAGTGAAAATACATTTTTTTAAAAAACTTCCCAGCTGGGCGTGGTGTAGCATGCTTGTAATCCCAGTACTTTGGGAGGCGGAGACCGGAGGATCCAGGTTCGAAGCCAGCCTCAGCTCTCTCTCTCCCTGTCTCTCTCTCTCTCTCTACTTAGTGAGGCCCTCTGCAACTTCGTGAGACCTGGTTTCAAAATAAAGTATAAAAAATAGGGCCGGGGGTGTAGCGTGGAGGTAGAACGCCCCTGGGTTCAATCCCTGGTACCGCAAAAAAAAAAACAAGAAAAACTTCCCAACACTTTTGATTTTATGATTCTGAGAAAATGAAAAAATAACAATACATACACAGGTTTTTATCACCAAAATGCAATGTTTTTACATTACTAATGTTTGCTTGCTTGTTTGTATTTGAGTATAGAAAACTGGCTGTGGCCTGGGATATTAAAATTCATCATCTGAAGCTTAGTGGTGTTTTTAAGCAAGTAATTTTGCCACATGAATTCAGAGTAAGAGATCATGGTCCACAGTAGCATGGTTATACATTCTAATATTTCTATTATCTGATTGGTATAAATATTCAGAGTTAAAATTAACCAGGGACTATTCAAGTGTACTTTCAAACTTATTTTAAGCTTAGAATTGGCTCTTTTAATGAATCTCCATTCAGACTTCCAAAAGAGAGCAATATGACTGGCACTTCTTTCACTTGCTATATTACTTAAAACATGGATTTTCAGCCTTTTTTCTGCCATCTTACATAAAGTATACTACAAATGCAAATGTTTAATAGCTCTTGCTCTCCACAGTCCTTGCTTCCTGGGGAGTCTAGGAGACTGTTAGGGATAGGAAAAAACAGTGTTCTTCCTACTCTTACACACCACTCAACATAACATTTATGGCACTATATATTCCAGCAGACACCAACTAGGTGTGGCTATAACTTAATTCTGTAGCATTAGATCCCAGAGGTTGAAGGTTCAGTCCCACAAGACTGCCCCCACTTCAGATGCCAAATGCAAGTTCCAAATTGCAACGTGTAAATTGGGGCTCCAACAACTCCTTTCTTAGGTTGATTTAATTTGCTAGAGTAGTTTTCAGAATTCAGGAAAATAGTATGTTTACCAACTTATTTTAAGGGATACAAGTGATGGAAGAGGTGCCTAGTGCAAGGTGTGGGGGAAGGAATGCTGAGCGTTTACGCCCTCTCTCGGTGCGCCCAACCTCCAGGTGCCTCCATGTGTTTGGCAACACGGAGATTCTCTGAACTCTATAGTTCAGGGATATTCGTGGGGCTTCATCACATGGGCATGATCTGTTATTAACCATTTCTACCTCCTCATCCCTTTCCAGAGAACGGGAGGTGGGACTGAAAGCTCCAAGATTGTAAGCATGGTCCTTCTGATGACCAATATGTGTATCTTATTATTTCATAGAGTTGGTACAGATATGCTTTCAAGCAAGTATCCCTCAAGTAGGTTGGGAAATTCATCTCACCTGCCGCCCCTCACTACCTTGAGAATTTTATAGAGTGTCAGTTCTATGAGATTCTAATTGTATTTGCCACTGTATTCCGAGCACCTGAAAGAGTGAGTGCCTGATGAATGACTTGAGTTGAATAGGACCTTAGAAACCACCTAGTCCAGAGACCTCATTTTACCAGATGGAAAAACAGGCCCCCAAAGAGGTTAAGAAGCTTGTCTAAGGTTGAACAACTAGTCAGTGATAGAACCCATAGTCTCCTTATACCCTTTGCAGGTATGTTCTGCAATAGTGTCTTTATATAAACATTTGGCATCACTTGACTAGTCAAAATACTTAATCATATGAGATTTTTCCCTTTTTTTCTTTTTTTTTTTTTTGGTGGTACTAAGTTGCTAAGAGTCTTGCTAAGTTGCTGAGGCTGGTCACGAACCTGTGATCCTCCTGATCTCAGCATCCCAAGTTCTAGGATTACAGGTGTGCACCACCATGCCCAGCTAACCATGTTATTTATAAATTATCTGTCAATATTTGTTGTAGTGAAGTCATATATAAACTAATAAACCTTGACAATACGAAAAAGTTAGAATTCATCTTGACATCTCCCCATTCAACTCTCAATGTGACCTATTGAAAAGAACACATATACGCTTTGGTGTCAGGCTTGTTTTGCAGTCTTGAGCTAATTACTTAGCCTCTGTGAGCTTTGGTTTTCTCAGCTGTAGGTTACTAAATAGTAATACCTGTCTTACAGGGCGATTAGGAGGATTAATAAGAACATTACATAAAGCACCTAGCACGGGAACTGATAAGTGCTGGTTGTTCAGAAAGATTGGTTCTCCTCCCCTTTCCCAACAACAAAAACAAACAAGTAGTGGCCTAGGATAATTAACCAAAATGTCAAGCTAAACATTCATGTTACATAAGACATCAAGTGCCTCCCTGCCAATGAAGAGGCATGCTTCATATAAATTATCATACATGAATTCTTTTACAAGAGCAACATTTAATTGCTTTTCTTCCTCAGGAGGCACAATAAAATGTGAGAGGACGTTTTCTCATTCTTTTCTAAGCATACATATTGTATCCAATTATGAACACTTCTGCCAAATTCTCAGATGCATATTCCATTCACATCTCTTCATTGTTGGGTCTCCGTCTCACATGTGGGCACTCTAACAACACCCTGGAGCCTTTTTATCTCCTGTCTGCTCCCAACCCTCAGCCTCAGGCTGTCTGCTCACTCTGAGTTGCTAGAGAGTGTCTGACTTGGCTTCCTGCCAGTCATGCTTATCAGGATATCATTGGAACCTCAGTCCCGTATTTGGCAATATTTTTAAGCAAGCTCGTGTCCACTTACATGTCCCTTATAGTGGTTCTTCCAAACCTCCTTTATCATCCTCAAGGTCCTAATATCTCTCATCCTGTAGCTTGACATTTTTTTCCTCTAACTTTATTTTTAAAATAGAAATTGTTAGGCATGAATTAGTTCTATCATCTTCTCCCTGCTTCAGCTCTGGAGGCGATGTTGCTCCCTGAGGCCAAGTCTCCCATAGTGCCACCTCACTTCCCGGCTACATTCATCTTTCATCTTTTCTTTTCCTGTTTTTTTTTGTTATAAATCATTTAGATTCAATAAGATAAACGAGTCTAGGAGTGACCTGAAGGCTTATAGGTTGGAAGGTACCATTGTATACTAGATGGCACTGTGAGAGCTTCCCACACTCAGCTCTTGCATGAAAAGAGTAGGAAATTGTTTCTGCATGTTCATCAAGCTTTGCGAAACTGTGTCCTTTTCATGGCCATAGTTGAATGAATCAGTGATTGTGCCGGGCTCTGAAGCAGTCACCAGTTTGAAGGACCTCCTGAGAGCCTTGCCCAGGAGAGGCACTCTGTCCTTCTGGGTGACTTGCAGACCAGTCAGATTCTCTCTTACTACAAATTTGGGTTTAGGATACAGTGTTAGCAGGCAGAGATGCTAGCAAAGCAGACCCAGAAGAAGCTCCAGTTAAGCGAACTGTAGAGGGGAGGTAGTGATGGTAGAGAAGAGAGAAGAAACCATCAGAAACTGCCCTTCGCTGGCTGAGGCAGAGAAGCCAGGCGATAGCTTGGCAGGCTGTGCTGTTGGGTCACTAGGGCTGGTCTCACACTGTGGTAGCTTCAAAGTGTGTCCTGGATTGTGATGCCAAATGTCTCCATTTGTCCTTACCATAAACCCTTAAGCGAAGTAACCAAATGTGAACTCAACCAGAAAAAAACTCACACAAAGAGCTGTTCAATGTGTGTGTGTGTGTGTGTGTGTGTGTGTGTGTGTGTGTGTGTGTGGTACTAGGGATTGAACTTCAAACTACACCCCCAACTTTTTTTATTTTTTGTTTTGAATTAGGGTCTTGCTAGGTTGCTGAGTCTCACTAAGTTGCTAAGGCTGAACTTGAACCTGGGATCCTCCTGTCTTACCCACCCCACCAAGTACTGGGATTACAGGCGTGCCCCACCACACCTGGCTATGTCTGTTCAATCTTGCACTTTTCTTCTCTGATTATCTCCGTGTCTTTTTCTTCCTGTTTTAGTTTTTGGCCATCTATATTATCTACCCCTCCAACAACAATTCTCTGTATCCAACAGATGATCTGAAATGTAACTTAGTGGTTTGTTTTCTTTTTGTCTTTAAAGCTAAATCCAACTTTTACTAAGCTAACTTAATAATTGACTTTCTGTAATTATTTATTAATCTCCATGACATGTTTTCAGGAGTTTTGTAGTTGTATTTTAATCTTAGTCAAATTCTCCTACAAGTTTTGATCAGTTATTTATGTGTGGGAATTTCTGCTATTCCCAACCTTGGTACTAGGAGGAGTGCGTCAAGGCCAGTCAGACATGTTGCCAGAGGCTGTGGCCAGTCTGTGTCCTTTGAGATACTTACCCAGTGTTTGCAAATGCATTTGCTTGATTTTGCCTGGAGATGCACACTGTGAGCTGCTATTCTGCCTTCTATTTGTACCCTTCCTCTTACCATCAGCCAGAATGATTGGGTTAGTTTAGTGGGGCTGAAAGATTCTTTAATGTGAATACTACTGTTAGGGCAGGGATTTTAGGATAGGAAGTCAGCCTAGAAATACGAGAAACAGATAAAGTTGTTTTGAAATTCCAATTTTACTTTCTTCCATACCATGGATAGGTTTTGTTTTTTGTGGTACTGGAGATTGAACCCAGGGGCATTCTACCTCCAAGCTTCACCTCCAGCCCATTTTATTTTTTATTTTGAAACAGGGTCTCACTAAATTGCTGAGGCTGGCCTTGAACCTGCAATCCTCCTGTCTCAGCCTCCCAAGTCCTGGGATTACAGGTGTGCACCACCACACCAGCTTCCATGGATAGTTTTTGATATGTGCTAGGCATTGAACTAAGTGCTAGAGATATAGAGATTAAGATTAAAATAGAGTCCTTCCTTTCATTTAACTTGGAGGCTAGCAGATGATAGTCTCGTAAACAAATTGCAGTTTGTTGGGGGGTAGATGCAGTAATGGAATTACCAGCATAAGCATCACCTGCAGATAGTTTAGTAGCGCTAGAGAAAATGATGTATATAGGCAAGCATGGAAGATAATGCTGGGAGATGACTTTGTTCTCAAATCTGGACTGTAGCACAGCGGCCTGGAATGTCCTGGATGCTTGGCGAGTACAACACTGGGTGTCACATTCTTCACTAGGATACTTAGCTCCATGCCTAGAATTTTTTTTTTTTTTTTTTGCAGTACTGGGGATTGAACCCCCAGCCCTATTTTTTTATTCTTTATTTTGAAACAGGGTCTCGCTAAGTTGCCGAGGGCCTCACTAAGTAGCTGAGGCTGGCCACGAACCCGGATCCTCCTGTCTCAGCCTCCCAAGTACTGGGATTACAAGTGTGTGCACCACACCCAGCTGAGAATTTTTTTAACTTAAAATTTTTTGTGTGTGGTGCCAGGGATGGAACCCAGGGGCATTATGCCTCTGAGGTATACTCCCAGCCCTATTTTATTCTTTATTTTGAAACAGGGTCTCACTGCGTTGCGGAGGGCCTCACAAGTTGCTGAGGCTGGCCGTGAACCTGGGATCCCCCTGTCTCAGCTTCCCAAGTACTGGGATTACAATCATGTGCCACCATGCCCTGCTTAACTTAAAATTTAAGTCATGTGCTAAGGCTTGGCTAGGTGTTCCTCAAAGGCTCATTTGTTACAAGGTTGGTCCCAGCCTGTGGTGCTATTGGGTGGTGGTGGAACCCTTAGAAGGTGGGACCTAGTGGAAGGAAATTAAGTCACTGAGGGTGGGCACCTGTCATGAGCCAGCTATGACATTAACATAGACCAAACACAGTTGTGTCTTTCCACAATGTCAGAATTTATTGAATAACAATAAATTCACAAGCTGCACTACTTTTATTGGTGGCAATTCACCAAAAATAATAATGGTTCATTTGGTGTCATGAACGAGGTAATCACAAGTTCTTGTATTCCAGTCTTAATTTCTAATGTCTATAATACTCAAATTACACATCACATGCGCACGCACACACACAGAGTACAGAAAGGGTTAAAGTGTGCAAGGGCTCAGGGTCTTTGCCAAGAGCAAAGGCAGAGCGCAGTCGTGCTGTTGGTCAGGTGGGAGGTTTGAGGAGCCAGGCCTGCAGAGTTGTCCCGGCGAGTGTCTGGACAGATAGCGCTTTCCATTTGAATGTCAGCTGGAGAGTGGGCCTTGCACGTTTGTCACCGGCTGGAGAAATCGTGCGGAGCTGAAGCTCGGGGGGCGCAGAGTCTGAGGTTCCTTGCTGTGGCGATTTTCCTGTGCAAGGCTTGTGACAGTGAGTGACCAGGTGACGGGGTTAGGATGCTCCTGTGTCATCTTGGGGTGCTACTCCTCTTTTGGTGTCAGGTGAGGGGGTTCTGTCATGCGGCTTGCACATCCATGCACCCATGTGCTACTGGTTTAATTTGATGAGTTCACAGGCGGTCATGATGTATTAGCACGATCAGTCTACGTATCAGTCTGTGTCTCATGGTTGTGCTGGGCAGACGGTGCTTGTTTACTTGTACAAACAAGCTGCAGAGTCACTCTCCTTCAGCGCTTGCTCTCGAATGGAGTAACTCATGCCAAACTACTGCTTTACAAAATGGAGAAAAGCAGGGCTAAGCACAGCCTGCTCTCCACGGCGCCCTTGAAGGGGCTATTGGGACCCTGTCCCTTTCTGTGCTATGAGGTCCACTGTTTTTGCCACCACATGCTCCCACTGTGACGCACTGCCTCATTACAGGCAGCAGAGTCAACCAACCCTCAACGGAAACCTCTAAAACTGAGCAAAATAGGCCTTTCCTCCTTAAAAGTTGTTTATTTCAGGTATTTTGTCAAAACGATGGAAAGCTAACACAACATGTTAATGGTTCTATTTGTTACACTGGAAGTTTTATGCAATTTTTTAAAAATTGAAAGCCAGGCACAGTGGTGTATGCCTGTAACCCCAACACTTGGGAGGCTGAGACAGGAGGATCACAAGTTCAAGGCCAGCCTCAGTAACTTAGTGAGACTCTCAACAACCTAGCGAGACCCTGTTTCAAAACAAAAGTTTTTAAAAAAGGGCTGGGATGTAGCTTAGAGGTAGAATGCCCCTGGGTTCAATTTCCAGTACCAAAAAAGAAAAAAAATGACAGTATAAATTTGAATCTAAGAGTATTTATAATTCAATTGACCTCAGTTACTTTGTCCACATTTGAATAATGGAAGTAATTTATAATTATTTGCAAAGTGACATCATCTTTAAAATTTTTGCAGAATAACTCACGTCATCCTAACTATGACAAAGATCACAGGCAGGCTCCAGAATCAGGCAGCGCTGGATTGTCTTGTGCCATGGGTATGACATTAGGCAAGTTACCTGCCCCTCCAGGTCCTGATCTGGAGAACAAGACTGAGAGCTAATGGAGCCTCAAGTGGTCCTTGTGATGTGAAATTAGTGTTGGTTTGATGGGTATGCACTTGATCCACAACACTCCTGGGCCAACAAAACTTCAGTCCATCTGCCCTACATCAAATGGGCTTTGAGCACCTACTGGAAAGAATACCAAGAATTCCATCTGTTACCCCTCCTCCCTAGGTCAATACAAAACCCAGGGGATTCAGATAGTGCCTGGAAAATATGGAAGAGACCTGATCCTTGCTCTCTGATGGTGCCTGTGCCCCCATCCCGGAGCCTTCTGCTGCCTGGCTAAGTCCTCCTGTGCCTGCCAGTGCAGCAGTGCTCCCCAAGAGGCTGACCCCAGCTTGGCCTCGAACTCACCTCTGCTTCAAAAGGCCTCAGCGCCGGGCTCTGCACACACCCAACATCCGTGCTCCTTTGGGCATAGCTGCAACTGGGCTTTGAGACCTGCACTTTGACCAGCGGCTCCCATCTCCTCAGTCTCCATTACTTTTTCTCAATCCACCAGCCTCCCAAACCGAAGCCTGGCTGTGGTGTTGTCTTCTGGGATTTGATAACTTCTGTTTTTAGACTAGCAACTCCAAAAGTAGTACCACCCTAGGAGGGGAGACAAACAGGCTCAAAATAGGATTATGCAACTCTCTTGGAGTTGGGGAGGGAAAGAGATGACTCATTCTTTTGAGTTTTTTCCAGTGCAAATATCCCAAATTATCCTGCCACTTCGACAGAGTACTTAGTTTGGTGTCTGGTATATAATAACCCCACAATAACTATTAACTATTGGTATTATTTTTATTAGCATCCCTTTTGGATATTAGGCAAGAATTCAAAGTGATCTCAGTGAATTAATTATCCAACTAGAAAATGAACTGGAGAAACTAAAACTGTCTAAAAAAAATCTAACGTGTCAAACGGGTGAAAATAAGGCTTTGGGAGGAAGCACTTTGGGTTACTCAACATAGAAATTGTGAAAAATGTGAAACCTTTGTTTTTAAGCCTGTGGCAGCTTATAACAAAGAGTCTGATCAGATCTTCTTCATCAACCCCAGGATTTACAGCAACAGACAGTAATTTGACTTGTATCCGAAGATTTGGCTAGTTGCACACCAAACGTATCATGGGTGAGTTAGCCAGGTGTGGTGGTGCACACCTGTGATTCCAGTACTTGGAAGACTGAGACAGGAGAATCACCAGCCTCAGCAATTTAGCAAGGCCCTCTACAACTTAGTGAGACCTTGTTCCAAAAGAAAAAATAGAATAGTGCTGGGGGTCTAGCTCAGAGGTAAAATGCCCCTGGGTTTAATTCCTAGTGGCCTAAGAAAAAGAGAAGGAAAGAGAAAAGGAGGAGGAAGAAGAGGGAAGGAGAAGGAGGAAGAAATAGAGGAGGAGGAGGAAGAGGAGTTGGGTAGGCTAATAGATATTGTGGATGCTTTAACTCTAGAAATACCTTAGGCAGTTTGGGGGTCACCTGCTTGGAAGGACTGCTCAGCTGGTGCATTGGTTCCTTACTCCACATTATGATCCTTATATTTTTGTCTGTGTGTGATACTTAAAGTTGTATTTTTACAATGATTTTTTTTTCTTTTTTGGTACTGGGGATTGAAACCAGTGGCATTCTACCTCCGAGCTACATCCCCAGCCCCATTTTATTTTTTGTTTTGAAACAGGGTCTCACTAAGTTGCTGAGGGCCTCTCTAAGTGGCAAAGGCTGGCAGTGAACCTGCAATCCTCCTGTCTCAGCCTCCTTAGTACTAAAATTACAGGCATGCACCATTATGCCTGGCTTCTAGAATAATTTTTTTTTTTCGGTACTGGGGTTTGAACCCAGGGGCATTATACCTCCGAGCTCCACCCCCAGCCCTATTTTTTATTCTTTATTTTTGAAACAGGGTCTCACTGAGTTGTAGAGGGCCTCACTAAGTAGCTGAGGCTGGCTGCAAACCTGTGATCCTCCGGTCTCAGCCTCCTAAGTAATGGGATTACAAGCGTGCGCCACCACGCCCAACAGTTGTTTTTTTTTTTTTTTTAATCTCACTTGAACATGTGAGGAATGTAGAAGGAAGGTCCTGCCCTGAACATCAGGAACTAGTTTTGTATCTTTGCTTTTAGACAGATTTCTGGAGACCAGGTCATTTAGCCTCTATCTGAATAAGGTGGGACAGAATTAGAATGACTTGACCCATTCTCATTCAGCTTTAATATTCTGAGACTTCTGCAGACTTTCTTCCTCTCCTTCTAATGAGCTGTAGAATTAAGAACTCTTTTATTCTTAGAAAATAGACTATGGTTGTAATTTCCTAATGTAAATACTTAATTTAAAGCATCTAATTTTTAAAAGGAGTAAAAGGTTTTCTTGTGGAGGAATGGGACTGCTCTACTATTCTAAGGGAAATTGGCTGTAATCAGTTGTCCTAATTGGAGAGGAACTTTTGGGACAGGTAATTTAGAACAGATACTGTGTTCCTTACCATGAACCACCACTTTAGCAAATTAGGCTTTCCCCCCACTGTTCCCAAGTTAGCGTTGATCTGTTTATGCTTTGAAACAGCCTCGGTATTCAGGCACAGCCTCTTCAGTTTTGGGTTTTCCTAATTCCTTGAAATCAGTCTGTCTTCATTCAGCCATTTTACCATCTGACCATGGAATTCATCAGATTACATTTCATTAGGGTGTCCTTATTTTATATTCTTTTTTTTACTTTTATTGGTGCATTGTAATTATTCATCATACTGAGATTCAAAGTAAAATAAAAATACATGCACACATCACTTGGTGCATTTCCCTCTGTACCCCACCCTGCTCCCTCCCCGTCCCCATACATGTTAGTGAGACTGGTAGCAATACCTTCATGTGTGAACATAACCTTGATTTGAACTGTTTCCTTCCTCAAACCTCATTTTCCCCTCCCCACCTTCCTCCCCCATTCCCCTTCCACTATACTACTGGTCTCTCTCCTCATTTGACTGAGTCTCTTTTGTTTCCAATTTTTGTTCTAGCTAGGTGATATTTATTTATTTATTTTGTGTGTGTGGGTACTAGGGATTCAACTCAGGGGCATTCTACCTCCGAGCTACACCCCCAGCCCTTTTTTATTTTTTATTTTGAAACAGGGTCTCACTAGGTTGCAGAGAGTCTCACTATGTTGCTGAGCCTGTGATTCGTCTGTCTTAGTCTCCCAAGTACTGGGATTACAGGCGTGCACCACCATGCCAAGTAGGAGGTCCTTATTTTAAAACTCTAGGAACAGAAGTTTCTACTCCCATACATCTTCTATCCATATCTAAAATGTAGCTCTTGGTGGCAGCTCCTTCCTTCTTCTCTGCAGGCTCCCTCCTTCAACAGGATGACTGACCTCCAGGGCTGGGAGACAGGATCATTGACCAGTTTCCCTTTCCTTTTTCCCTCTAAGCTCCAGTCCCTGGTAGGCATTAGACTTTGAATGCCACCTTACCAGACAGTGACAAAACCTCAGCACTTGGCTCTTCACGTACTGTAGTTTGACCCTCTGTTTCCAACTTACTTCTATCCTCTTTAAATATCTCTGAAACAAACAAACAAACAAACAAACTAACTAACTAACTCTAGGTAGGTGTAGAATTTAAGCCAGCCTAACTCTGCCTCTTTAAGGGTACAGAACATTTATGGAGCTGTGTTATAAGACGCTCTTCAAGACAAAGTCTATGTCTAACCATTTTTAATGTGTTCCAAAACATGGAGGGTAGGTCTTTGAACAAAGATCCTCACTGAAGTAAAGGGAGAGTAACAGAGGGAAACTGAAATGTTTATTTAGGATATGAGATCTTCATGATGGGCTCTAACTCTGGCTGCTGGTAAGAAGGACCTGGATACTTTAAAAAATATACCAGCCGGGCGTGGTGGCACACACCTGGAATCCCAGTACTGGGGGGTTGAGACAGCAGGATTGTAGGTTGGAGGCCAGTCTTGGAAACCTGGTGAGATCCTGTTTCAAAATAAAAAATAAAAAGGGCTGGAGAGGTATCTGGGTTCAATCCCTGGTAAAACACACACACACAACTAACATGTTGGGCATGGTGGTGCACGCTTGTAGTTCCAGTACTTAGGAAGCTGAGACAGGAGGATCACAGGTTGAGGCCAGCCTCAGCAACTTAGCGAGACCTTGTTTCCAAATAAAAAATAAAAAGAGCTGGAGGTGTGGCTTGGAGGTCGAAGGCCCCTGGGTTCAATCCCCAGCACCAGAACAAAACAAAAATATATACTGACACCTTCTCCTTATCCCCTGATCCTCTGGATCAACTTGCCTGAGATTTTTTTTTACCCTCCCCCCAAGTTGTTCTTGGTGAGTCAGAATTGTCATTATTGAAACACTGGTCTTTATTATTGAAAGTATTTTTTCGACAAGTGGTGATGATACTGTCCGTGGGTACGGTGATTGGTGATTGAGGAGGCTGGAACAAATTATCTGCTATGTCCACGACTTGAAGGTTTGTGCTCTAAATACTGTAGCAGTGTTTTCTATTTATTCTGGCGCTTCTTAGATTCAGAGACTTTGTGGATTCTTGTTTCTTGCTGACATTCCATGTGAGCAAAACTACTTCTGCCTCAGGGACTTAAGATATGTTCAGACAGACCATGTCTGCGGAGTGCTGTCCATGACAGTTGACCCCTCTCTGTTCCCAAGTACACCTCAGTGGTACACGATTACAAGTCTTGGAGGAACTCCGTTTCAAGAGGGCATTTAAAGAGGAAAGAGTTTCTTTTGATGCAGAAATTGAACCGATCCAAACTCTCTGCCATACGTAGTCCATCAATCAGCAGGAGGCCTGCCTTCCTCATCCCAGTTGTCACTGATGCTTCATGGTCTGAGTTCAGCCACAAGAGTTGCCTATGTTATGCCCAGACCCTCTGTCCTGGAGAGACCACCAGGAGACCAAGCCATATGCAACCACAGAAGAGCCGTTTATTCAAGCTTAAGCTTGGGTGCCCGACATAAACTGACACAGCAGTTCAGTACGGGGACCCCGAGCACGTTTTTTCTTCAGTTTTTATATATTTCAAACAAAGAGCCTCAGTTTCCCTCTGCTAATTGGGCAGTTCCACGTGGGTTTGCCTGACCTTTACCAGGATTGGTTTAAGATACAGATGTTCATTACAGATTGGTTAGCGGCTAGCGTCGTCCTTGCACATTTTACATTGGGAGATGTTTTCCCTAACTTCCCAGACTGTTACAGAAATAGTAACCACGATAACCATTAATCTATAGAAGGCCATCTTGACC
>PVJS01012903.1:19622-43133 GCA_004027185.1 Glis glis
TATTTTTTTTTTTTTTTTTTTTTTGCAGTACTGGGGATTGAACCCAGGGGCATTCTACCTCCGCGCTACACCCCCGGCCCTGTTTTTTATACTTTATTTTGAAACTGGGTCTCACAAAGTTGCGGAGGGCCTCACTAAGTAGAGAGAGAGAGCGACAGGGAGAGAGAGAGAGAAAGAGAGAGAGCTGAGGCTGGCCGTGAACCCAGATCCTCCGGTCTCCGCCTCCCAAAATACTGGGATTGCAAGTGTGCGCCACCACGCCCGGCGTAATTTAATCTTTTAAAGAAGGAACTTTGGGAGGGGGGTACTGAATGTTGAACCCAGAGGCATTTTACCTTCAAGCTATACCCCCAACCCTATTTTAATTTTTATTTTGAAACAGGGTCTCTCACTATGTGCTGAGGGACCTTGCTAAATTGCTGAGGCTGGCCTCGAACCTGCTACCGTCTTGTCTTAGCCTCCTAAGCACTGGAATTGCAGGTGTGTACCACCACACGTGGTTTTGAATAATGGAAAACAGTCATGTCAAAGTGCTCCAGGGTTTTCAAGGGTCTACGAGAGTAACTTATGGGTAAAAGATCCATCAAAGTGTCATATGAAACAATAGGCTTTAATGCAATAGGATAAGAAGTATTTCAGATGGTTTCAGATTTCACCTGTGCCTTAATCTTTTTTGGGGGGGTACTGGAAGTTTAACTCAGAGGCATTCTACCTATGAGCTACAACCCCAGTCCTATTTTATTTTGAAACAGGGTCTCACGAAGTTGCTGAGGAACCTCACTATGTTGCTGAGGCTGGCTTCAACCCTGTGATCCTCCTGTCTCAGCCTCCTGGGTACTGGGATTACAGGCATTAATCTCAGTACTCGGGATTTCTTTAAGATTAAGGCCCAGTGCCACCACGCCTGGCTCTGTGCCTTAATCTTAAAGAAACTACCACATGTCAAGTTTTGGTGTATATCAAGAATATCCATGACTGTCAGAAAAGGTTGATATTTTTCTTTTCCAAAAACACATCTATGTGAGGTTGGGTTTTCTTCAGGTACTTTAACCAAATCAACATATTAAAATAAATCAAAGAAGTGCATATGAAAGTATAGCTATCTTCTTTTGCTTCTAACATCTTTACTGAAATAAAAAACTACACATTACACATATCTACAGTGTACTGTTTGGTAAGTTTTGACATATACGTATACAATGAAACCACACCTAATCAATTTAATGCATGTGACTTATCTTCTCCATAAGTTTCCTAGTGTTTCTTTGTATTTGTTCACTCTGGACTTGGTGGCATCTCCTCCAGACACCTACTAATCTGTTTTTGGTTTCTATAAACTAGTTTACTCGTTCTAGAAGTCTATATAAGTTATATTCAGTATTTGGGGATCAGCCTTTTTTTTTGGTACTGGGGATTGAATCCAGAGGTATTCTACCTCTGAGCTAGACTCTCAACCCTATATTATTTCTTTTATTTTGAAACAGGATCTTGCTAAGTTGCTAAGGGTCTTATTTAGTATTATTATGAACTCTTTGATAAGTTGATCTGTGTGTGTTTGGGGGGGGGGACTGGGGATTGAACCCCAGGGTGTTCTGCCTCTGAGCTACTGCCTTAGCTCTTTTTATTTTTTGTTTTGAAACAGGGTCTCACTAGGTTACTGAGAGTCTTACTAAATTGCTGAGGCTGTCCCTCAAACCTGAGCTCTTTCTGTCTCAGCCTCCCAAGTACTGGGATTACAGGTGTACACTACCACGCCTGGCTGAGTTGATCTCTTTATCATTATGAAATGACCCTCCTTATCCCTGTAATATTCTCTGCTCTGAAACCTACATTGTCTAATGTTATGTGGCCACAGCAGCTCTTTTTTTTTCAGTACTGAAGATTGAACCTAGGGAAACTCTACCTCCGAGCTACACCCCCAGTGCTATTTTTTATTCTTTATTTTTGAAACAGGATCTCACTAAGTTGCAGAGGGCCTCACTATGTAGCTGAGGCTGGCTGCGAACCTGCGATTCTACTGTCTCAGTCTCCCAAATACTGGGATTACAAGCATGTGCCACCACACCCGGCTTTTTTTTTTTTAAATGCTATCATGGCATATATTTTTCCATTCTTTTACTTTTAGCCAACTCATGTCATCATATCAAAGTGATATTTTTGTAGAAAGGATATAGTTTAGCCTTGCTTTTTAAATCTAGTCTCCCAATCTCTGCCTTTTAATTAGGATATTTAGATCATTTATATAAAATGTTATTATTGATATGGTTGGATTTAAAATGTTACTATTGATGTAGTTGGATTTAATTTGTTTTCTATTTGTCCCATCAGTTGTTTATTTCCTTTTATTTTATTTTTCTGTCTGCTTTAAAATCATTTCTGTGTGTGTGTGTATGTGTGTGTGTGTGTGTGTGTGTGTGTGTGTGTGTTGTTCCAGGGATTTAACCCAGGGGCATTCTATCTCTGAGCTACACCTCCAGTCCTATTTTATTTTTTATTTTGAAATAAGGTCTCACTAAATTGCCGAGGGCCTTGCTAAATTGCTGAGGCTATCCTGGAATCTGTGATCCTCCTGTCTCAGCCTCTCAAGTATTGGGATTACAGGTGTGCACCACCACACCCAGCTTAAAATAATTTCTGTTGGCTTATTAGCTATAGCTATTTGTTTTATTTTGGTGATTGCTTTTGGGTTTATAATATACAATTTAAGCTTATTATAGTCTACTTTCAACTGATATCATACCACATCACATATGATAGAAGAACTTTGTAATAAATATACTTCCATTTCTTCCCTCTGAGCATTTGTGCTATTGTCATATATATTGTTTTTATAAACGTTATAGATTCCACAATGCATTGTAATTCTTCTTACTTTAATTCATTTGCTATCTTTTAAATATATTTAAATAACAAAGAAAATCTTTATATTTCTTGACATAGTTCTGCTCTACTTCATCCTCTTGCTTAGACCTAGGCTTCTATCTTCTTTTGCTTGAAGGACTTCCTTTAACATTTCTTTTCATGCAGAGCTGCAAGTGGTTGGTTCTCTCAGCTTGTGCATGTCTGAAAAGGTCTTTATTTTGATCAGTCTGAAGATGTCTTTATTTTGACCTTGTATTTGGAAGATATAACTTGTAGGTTGGTAGGGATTTTTTCCCCCAGTTCTATTTCTTTATCTTTTACTTTTTATGACAAGAAATCCTCAGTCATCTTGTTTTTTATTCCTTTCTATATAACATGTTTGGTGTTTTCTGACTACTTTCAAGGTTTTTCTTTGTGCCACTGGGGATTGAACCCAGGGGTATTCTACCTCCAAGCTACACCCCAGCCCTAGTTTTTATTCTTTGTTTTGAAACAGGGTCTCATTAAGTTGCAGAGGCTAAGTAGCTGAGGCTGGCCACAAGCCTGGCTCCTCCGGTCTCAGCTTCCCAAGTACTGGGATTATGAGCGTGCACCACCACGCCTGGCTTAAGGTTTTCCTTTTTATAACTAGTTTAAAGCAATTTGATTATGTAGTGAGTTGGTGTTGTTTTCTTCATGTTTCCTGTGCTTGGGATATATGGGCTAGTAGTTTTCATCAAACTTAGTTTTGTTTAAACTTTGGTCTTTCTTTCTTTCTTTCTTTCTTTCTTTCTTTCTTTCTTCCTTTCTTCCTTTCTTCCTTTCTGTCTTTCTCTCTCTCTCTCTCTTTCTCTCTTTCTTCTGAACCCGGGGCATTCTATCTCTGAGCTACACCCCCAAGCCCCCTTTTTTTACTTTAAAAATTTAAAACAGTTCAAATCATCCTGTCTGGTTCATTTTAGCGAAAACATGGAACACTCATGAATTTGCATGTCATTCTTGCACAGGAGCCATGCTAATCTTCTTTGTATCAATCATTCCAATTTTAGTATATGTGCACTTTTTTTTTTTTTGAAACAGGATCTCACTGAAAGTCTCACTAAGTTGCTGAGACTGGCCTTGAACCTGCAATCCTGTCTCAGCCTCCCAAGTACTGGAATTACGGGCATGCCCCACCATGCCCGAGGCAATTATTCCATTAAAATGTTTTCCCTGACCCTCATTTCTTCTGGGGTTCTGACTGCGTGTATATTAGGCCTCTCAAAGCTTTCCCACACCTCACTGATGCTCTGTTCACCTTTTCCCCCAACCTCTTACTTCTGTGTGTCTCATTTTGTATGGTTTCAGTTGTGGTATGTTCAAGTTTACTATTCTTTTTCAGTGTCTAATCTGCTATTAATCCCCTATGAATTAGTTTTCCTCTTTAGGATTTCAAGTTGAGTTTTCTTCATAAATTGATGTCTCTATTTAACTTTTTAGTCTTTTAACCTGTTTCTTGGACATGTGGAATACAATTATAATTATTTCAAGTTCTTTCCCAGTAATTCCATTATCTGTGTAGTTTCTGGTTCCATTATAATTGATTGATTTTTCTCTGCATTTTAGGCTTTATTTTCCTGATTTTGGGGGAGTGGGGGAGGATAGTTGGTAATTATTTAGTAGGTGCTAAACAGTGAATTTAACCTTGTTGGGTGCTGGATATTTTTGCAGTCTTATATAATATCCTTGAACTTTGTTCTAGAAAGTGATTAAGGTATTTGAGCCGGGCGTGGTGGTGCACACTTGTAATCCCAGTACTTGGGAGGCTAAGACAGGAGGATCCAGGTTTGCGGCTAGCCTCAGCTACTTAGTGAGGCCCTCTGCAACTTAGTGAGACCCTGTTTCAAAATAAAGGAAAAAAATTGGGGCTGGGGGTGTAGCTCGGAGGTAGAATGCCCCTGGGTTCAATCCAAGTACCGCAAAAAAAAAAAAAGGAAGTGATTAAGGTATTTGGAAACAGTTTGACCCTTTTGATCTTGCTTTTTAAGCTTTTATTTATTTTTATTTTTATTTTTTTGCAGTACTGGGGATTGAACCCAGGGGCGTTCTACCTCCGCGCTACACCCCCGGCCCTATTTTTTTATACTTTATTTTGATACCAGGTCTCACGAAGTTGTGGAGGGCCTCACTAGGTAGAGAGAGAGAGAGAGCTGAGGCTGGCCGTGAACCTGGATCCTCTGGTCTCCGCCTCCCAAAGTACTGGGATTACAAGCGTGCGCCACCACGCCCGGCGCCCTTTTTAAGCTTTTAAAAGAAGGAACTGAGCAATATTCAGGGTGAGTTTCAGGTTAAATTTTCCCAATAACTGAGGCATACTCTTGTGAGTACTCTACTGATTGCTCTTTGAATTACGAGGGTCTCTACTCTGGCTGGTGGGAATACACTATCTTCAACCTCATGTGCAGTTTCTAGTCTTTGCAGGTAATTTTTCATTAACTTTGGGTAATCTCCTTCTGTTATAGTTTGGATTTAGAATGTCCCCCTAGACCTCAGGTAGACAAGGCGGAGGCGGGGCTTGGTGGTTGAGGAGGGGTCCCCGGGCGTGGCCTTGGGGATTATATCTGGCCCCTGTTGCTTGCTTTCTTGCTTCTGGCCTCCATGTTGTGAGAGCAGAGTGCTCTCTCGTGCTCTCTCTCTGCCTCTTGCCACCATGCTCTGAGCTCCACAGACTTCACCCAGTCTGACATGGACTAAATCCCGGAATTTTCCAGAACTGTGAGAAAATAAATCTCCTACCTCTAAGTTGTGGTGGTCAAGTGTTTTGGATTACAGCAGTGAGAATGCCAACTGAAATGCCTCACACACTTTCACTAATCAATTCTCAGCCAAATACTTGAGGAATGCTCCCTGAGAGCTCAGGAATTCTCTGTCTATGCAGCTCTTGCTCTGTTCCCCCACCCCACCCCATGTCCTCTGATCCGGTTATGGATGATCTCATACCATGCCCTGTCCCGAAGCAAATCAGGCATTTAAAAGGTTAAAACAGACTGCTTCCTACTCTTCCCAGCCTGCTGTTTGGGCTGCTTCTGTCCTGAGCCTGCCAGGTCGGGCAACAAAGATAAGATGAAGGCCAACAGCACCTGGGAGACTGAGACAGGAGGATCTCAGGTTCAAGGCCAGCCTCAGCTACTTAGTGAGGCCCTCCACAACTTAGAGAGACCCTGTTTCAAAATAAAGAATAAGAAATAGGGCTGCGGGTGTAGCTTGGAGGTAGAATGCCTCTGGATTCAATCCCTAGTTCCGCAAAAAAAAAAAAAAAGTTACAAACCTTAAAACTTAGAAGGCCACTGCGCCTAGATGCTGACAAAGTGCAGGCTACTGGCCTGGGAACTAAGCAACCTGGTAAGGAAGACCAGATAGCACGAACCTTATTTAAGATCGGAGGTCCAGGGGGGCGTCAGCACTCTGCTCCACTGCATTCTCCTCGGAGGCATGATGCTTCTCTCTCTCTCTCTCTCTCTCTCTCTCTCTCCCTCCCCCCGCATCCCCCACCTCTCTTTGAGACATGGCACTGTTACGCCTGCTTTTATAATAAATCATTTTTGCCCTGCACTAAATTCCAACTCTTTGTCCTGGCTCTTTATTTCCTGGCTCATGATATCTATCTGGGCTGAAGAACAGAACTCATGGTGACCACTGAAACCGTAACGTCTTCTCCTCGGTTTGGCTTCCCTACACTCCCAGCTTATCTCTTCAACTGAGGGACAGCAGTTTTACCTGGCTCTTCTCCTGGCATGCTTGGAAACTGTCTCCAGGCAATAAGCTTGGGCCGTTGTAGAGTTCATCTCTCGGGGATTCCTGTCCTTCATTCTTTAATGTTTCAAGAGCTGTTATTTTATATATTTTGTCCATTTTCTTAGTTGTTTCAAGCAGGAGGATAAACATAGTTCCTGCTATTCAATCTTGTTTGGTTGCAGAAATCCTAGTTATCATCTAGTAAGTTGGGTACTTAAAGATTTGTGAACATTTAAAATAATTCTAGTCATTAAGCCATTTATTTTTGTATTGGAAAATATAGTTCTCATAAAAATACTTACATTAACATTGTTAATCATCATTACATTAACATGATTATCATCATTATCATTAAATAAATTCAAGATAAATTTTTGAAAAATTTCTCACAGTTAGTTTTGAACATGGTAAATATTGATAAAAAAAAGCCCATATAAACTAAAGATTTTTCAGCTCCTCAATAATTTTTGAGAGTGTAAAGGGGTCCAGAGATCAAAAAGTCTGAGAACAACTAATCTAAGTGAACCTGAAGAGGTTTGTTTGGATTCTTGAACTGGGAAGTTGGGTAACCTTGGTGCTAGAGAGGTCATGAGTCCCAAAGCTAAGGCCCATAACCACAGAGAAGAAGGAAGAGGAAGAATAGATAAAAGCAAAAGTTAAGCCATGCGGCCTCCAGGAGATACAGAGAATAACACAGATTCCTAATTTTCCCATTGCTATGTAGTATTTGTGAAGCCCAGTTATGCCTCCTGCCCCTGGGGTCCTTTGAGATAATCCTAAAAATAAATTCCATCTGTTTTCCTTAAAGAGAAAAAAAAGAAACTAAAGGGAAAAATTAAAGCACAATGAGGCTTGCAAGAGAGAGATTTGGGGAGTCCAGAAACCACAAGACTATGTCAAAGGTTGATGGTGTTCATGATGCTCGCGGGGGGCTTTCTAGCCCTGAGACTGCGGTTATTTTCACTATACTGGTTGGGTCTTTGGCACACCGTGTTCAGACAATCTGGACCTCACCTTGCCTCCATGTCTATTCTTGACCAACACCTCTCTTGGATTTAGTTTTTCCACATTTACAAAATAGGAGTTGGAAAACTTTGCAGGTTTTTGTCTTAAGTGACAGAAACCTATGTCAAATTAACTTAAGCACAAAAAAGCAATTATTGACTCATATAACTGGAAAGCCAAGCTGGGCTAGTGCTGGCCCTGCCATAATTAGATTCAGGAGTTCAAACAGTGTCATCATAGCCTCAGTCTGTCTTTTCTTCCTCCACCTGGCTCTATTTGCTCTGCTTCCAGTCAAGTTCTCTTTTCATTTGCAAACTAGCCCCTGCAGGCTCCAAGCTCACTTGAACCTTTGTGCTTGTGAGCCCAAAGACAGAACAGAGATGCACTCCCTCCCAGTATCCACACGTCTGGTCTCCAGAAGACTTTTTATTGGCTTTACTTGGTCACATGCTTGTTCTTTGAACCAGTGACCTTAGATGTGTCCCTGGAGCACCAAGACTGACCAGAGTGTGTCATGGGCCCAGTCCTCAGGTAGGGGGTGGAGGAGGAATTGGAATTAATGGTCCTACCAGAACTCCATGGAACGAGAGGAGCAGTTGAGTGGACAGAGGGCTGCCAGGCAGACTGCCCTGCACCTTTGAGGTATCATAAAGCTAAGCAAACTGCCTATAATGTGCTTGAAATTTCAAAAAGTGACACAGCCCTGTAGTTATGATAGCACTGTTGGTAGTTTTGAAATGCGGGGTCTCTTAGGGTTCTTGTCCCATGGATTTCGACAAATGAAGTCCAAGGACTAGGAAGGGTATAGAAATATGAAAGTTTATTTTAAGTTAGGGAAAGATAGACGACAAAGCAGCTCCCTCCCCAAAGGGGAGGTCCTGGAAAGGGAGTGACCTGGAAGCCCTTGGGAAGGGGGCTTTTAAACTTTCCTAAGGTTTTTTTTTTTTTTATAATTGGTCAGAATTGGGTTTTGGGGGAACTAGTGACTTTTGCACAATTTCCATCCTTAATTTGAATGGTTATCTGTGGGCTGGTCAGGGCCTTGATTCCCTGGTGTCCATCCGTCTCTCACCTTCCTGCTCACCTCTCCCAGCCTCACAGAAAGGGGGATGCAGATGGCCGCTTTAATTCTTCCTGTTCCCAGGTCCTCTGCCCTGCCTCCGTTTGACATTCTCTTCTGGTCCCCCCAGTTCCTTCTTAGGAACATTTTGATCTCTTTCTATTGTATTTCATCTGGGTGGTTAAGATTTCATTTTTGCTCCCAGACCTTAAACCAACTGTTACATCAAGAATAGAATCAGAAAAGCCAGGTGTGGCTGGGTGTGGTGGCGCACGCTTGTAATCCCAGTACTTGGGAGGCAGAGACCGGAGGATCTGGGTTTGCGGCTACTTAGTGAGGCCCTCCGCAACTTCTTGAGACCGGTTTCAAAATAAAGTATAAAAAATAGGGCCAGGGGTATAGCTCGGAGGTAGAACGCCCCTGGGTTCAATCCCCAGTACCGCAAAAAGAAAAAAAAAAAGCCAGGTGTGGTGGCGCATACCTATAATCCAATACTTGGGAGGCTGAGACAGGAGGATCACAGGTTTGAGGCCAGCTTCAGCAGTTTAGGGAGTCTCTTAACAACTTAGCAAGACCCTATTTCAAAATAAATAATAAAAAGGGATGGGGGTGGAGCTCAGAGGTAGGATGATCCTGGATTTGATTCCTAGATGAGCCGTGTGCAGTGGCACAAGCCAGTAATCCCAATACTTGAGAGGCTGAGACAGGAAGATTGCAGGTTCAAGCAATCTTGAACCTGCAGCAGCTTGACAAGACCCCCAGCAACTTCGCTAGACCCTGTTTCAAATTTTAAAAAACTTAAAAGGGCTGGGGGTGTAGTTCAGAGGTAGAATGCCCCTGGGTTTAATCCCCAGTGCCAAAATAAATAAATATTAGATTAACACAATGCCAAACAAACAAACCAACAAACGTTAGATGAACCTAGAGCATTCCCAACCAGTGTTTCCGTTTCCTGTCAACACACTCTTTTCAAGTCTAAGTCTTTCCTACCTCTTCTCTGTAACCTTGATGTATAACAGAGATGTAGAGTTAGAGTTGATTTAAAAAGACTACAAATCAATAAAAATGCAAGGAGGATCTCTTGATATGGAGTCCTCATGGGATTTCGTTTTTACTTGAGTAATCGCATCCAGCCTGCTTGGGAGAGCAAAGGAAAGTTAACATCCAGGGGAAGGATTTTTTTTCATTGCGCCAGAAGTACTCGGTATGCAAGACACATTCTGCTCTCTCTGAAATAGCAACCTCTCATAAAAATTAGTAGCTCACTCCACTAATCCATTTGAATCGTCTTCCTGTTTTTGCCATTTTTCAAAAAGGGCTGAATAAAAACACGAAGTCTGAATCTGTTTACTCAGAAAAATAAGATCTATATTGTCACTTCAGTCATAGTTTTAGGATGCAGTTTATCACCTACACGTTAGTTACAGATAAATTGGTACTATAAGAATGAGAAGGCAACATGCTAGGTGGCTATTATATTGTAGAATATCAAGCAAAAAATTGCATTTAGAATTAAAATATAAGGCCTTTAACATTTTATAGATCCAGGTAAGAGTCCCAGTCTATTAAGACAAGATTCGTGTTAGTTTGTTTTGATATTCATCCATGTAGTAGCATGTATAAATAGTTCATTCCTGCCTGTGATCCCAGTACTTGGGAGGAAGAGACAGGAGGATCGGAGGCTCAAGACCAGCCTCAGCAACTTAGACCCTCAGCAACCTAGCAAGACCCTGTTTCAAAGCAAAAAGTTCAAAAAAGGGCTGGGGGAGGATAGCTTTTGTAAAGGCACTTAAACAGTTAAAGCAAAATTGCTAGCAAGTCTGACTCAGGCCTTTGCTAAAATAACAAGATGTCCTTGGTAAAAACCCCCTGACTCAAACATCCTATGGGAAAACAAAAGTCCTTACTTGGGACCCTTCTGACTGAGGTCAAGATGGCCTTCTATAGATTAATGGTTATTGTGGTTACTATTTCTGTAACAGTCTGGGAAGTTAGGGAAAACATCTCCCAATGTAAAATGTGTAAGGACGACGCTAGCTGCTAACCAATCTGTAATGATCAACTATATCTATAACCAACCATTGTAAAGGTCAGAGAAACCCCACGTGGGACTGTCCAATTAGCAGAGGGAAACTGAGGCTCTTTGTTTAAAATATATAAAAACGAAGGAAAAACATGCTCTTGGTCCCCGTACTGAATTGCTGTGTCAGTTTATGTTGGGCACCCAAGCTTAAGCTTGAATAAAGGCTCTTCTGCGGTTGCATATGGCTTGGTCTCCTGGTGGTCTCTCCGGGACAAAGGGTCTGAGTATAACACTTGGAGGTAGAATGCCTCTGGATTCAATCCCCAGTACCACAAACAAAAAGAGAAATCTACTGTTCATTTGTCATGTGCCAGTAAATGGCTGCTGGAAAGAAATACACCGGAAGGCTAGCAAAAGTTGTCTCTGGAGGTAAAATGTGTGATTTTAATTTTCTTTTTCCTACTCTTTTCTATTATTCAAATTTCCTACATTGAGCACATACCACTTTCACCATATAAGTAATCCTCAAAACATCACATCTACTCTGAATTATAAAAGTTCTTGGTATATACCAAATTATGTTGGAGCAAGATATATCTACCAAATGCTGAGTGATTGTATGTCAATATCAACATGATTTACATTATGATGTGAGACTACAATGCACCAATAAAAGCACGCAAAAAAGATACACTTATTGAATATGCCAATAAAAGTATAAAAAGTCAGGCGTGGTGGTACATGCCTGTAATCCCAATATTTGGGAGGCTGAGACAGGAGGATCGCATGTTTGAGGACAGTTTCAGCAACATAAATTATCAGCAAACAAGTGAGACCCTGTTTCAAAACAAAAGCATAAAAAGGGCTGGGGATGTAGCTCAGAGGAAGAATGACCGTGGGTTCAATCCCCAGTATAAAAATATATATATGTATTTTATATATTTCATATATATTATATATACTTCATATATATTATATATATGAAAAGAAAATGGCTACAGATTATTCTACCCCCCACCTTAAATCATCCAGTAATTTCAAAAGAACAAGTAGCTTGCAATAGAGTGTTTTATGGAATCTAAGATGTCATCATTGTAAACTGCATCATTATTCTGTGCATTCTGAAGAAGGAACAAGCCCTGCCATTGGCCAGGAGATGTCAAATGTGGAAGTGAGTCTGGAAATCCACAAAAGATGGCATGTCCTTCTATGTTCAACAGCCCACAGTAGCATCCTTTGTGTCTCCTCCCTCCCATAAATATTTAAAGACATTAGTTGACTAGTTTGAGAACATTAATCACAATGAAAATAGATGCTCCACTTTAAGTAACACAAACACAAGCATTCACCACTGAATGTCCCAATCTTTATGGCATTTTAAGCACTAATGAAATGAAGCTAGTTTATATTTCTTCAAATGATTAAATCAAACAAGGGCTCCATCATTCGGCAGATCAAGACAGCCATCACCGGGAGGAATGGCTGGGTCTTAAAGTGTTCAAAGGATTTGGAAATCGAAATGTCACTTCGTCTTACTCTTTCTTTCTTGAGCTCTTGTTCCTAACAAATCTATGTGATAACACCAGGGTTTTTTTTTTTTTTAAAGAACCAATTACAGAAGGGCTCTGGATTTAGGCTAATATCAATCAGCTCACTTCAGGAAGTTGTGGCATATCCATTCTCCAGGATTATAACTGACAGAGTTGATTTAGCAAGACTTTAACTAGCAGAATCTGAGAAAAATCTCAGCAATAAGAATGGTAGAAGCCGGGAGTGGTGGCGCACACCTGTAATCCCAGTACTTGGTGTTGGGCTATATGGGGATAAGGAGGGCACAACTCAACAGCAGGAACAGATTTTATTTCAGGATAAAACCTGGGAGGAGGCAACTGACCAGGGAAAGAGCCCACGAGAGTCAGAAGTCTGCTTCCTTACAGGCTAGGGGATTTTTATGGGGCACTAGAAGGGAGGGAAAGCAAATCAGTCATGTATTCCTCCGATTGGTGGGCTTGACAGGAGCCAGAGCAGGTGAATTTATGGTGCTGGGGGAGGGGGATGGTTAGAGGCTTTTTTCCCGCCACTCCTGGAGTCCTTTGTTCTCAACCTCCTCTAGCCAGGCCTCATGGTCAAACCTCACAGTGCCCACATTCCAGAGGTTTTATAATATTGATATTGGGAAATGGGCAGCCGAATTCACTCTAGCTACTTCCTGCATGGCAATGGGACAAAAGTAGACCGGGGGCTGGAAGCTGTGCTGCAGGCACTGTGAGAGTTTTCAGAGGTCCTGTGGGTTTAGGAGGAGGATGTTTTGGCCTCTGCAAAGAAGAACCTTGTTAACAGAGTGGTTAGTGATTTTTTTGGATTTGCGACATAATTAGGTTGATTATGCATGGCCCAAAGAGTAGGAAGGGGAGGAAAATGAGTATCTTGTTATCACTTGACATATGGGAGGTCTACTCTGGTGTTTTAGAAGTTAGTACCTGTTGTCTCTCAGGAAATAAAATTCTCTTACTGTGGCCCTCTGGCTCTATCTGCCTACTTTTTCCTATTTCTTCAATCCCCCCTTTAATTAGGTGATCCTAACTGCCATTAGGGATACAGGGTGATGATCATTCTTAGCTACTTTTGGCTGTGAGGGGACGTAGTGGGGCAGCGGCAGTTAGGACCCCATTAGGGTGAGCAATCTAGGCAACCATGGTAGACTGGGGTCTAGAGGTTTATATTGTCGTGGGAAGACATGATGATTTCTTGGGGGTTCTTGGCTTCCATGTCAAAAAGAATTTTAGCACCAGTCAGAGAGAAAGGCATAGGTTTAATTCAAGAAAGGTGGTAATACACGTTCAGGAGAGATGTGGGCCCTCTCAAGGGTCTGTGAGAGCCGCTGCAGAGAGTGGCTGCAGAGAGGGGCTCAAAGAGGCATGAGAGCGGTGCAGAGTGAGAGCCAAAGAGCCTCTTGGATCTAATATATCCTTATCTTATAGGCCCACTAGAGAGGGGATGCCCAGGGGAGGACATGGTAGGAAGTGGAGCACCATGGGATGGCCTCCTCTTTGAAGTTTACTGAACAAAAGGTGTTGAGATAGGACTCCCAGAGACCCCGGAGGCTTGGAGACATGAAGCCAGGGTGCAGGGCTTCTCTAACAAAAGGTGTAACTTTTTCCCGGGATTCTCCCCCCAGGAAACTGAGGCGAAGCGGAAGGTGAAGCTCTTTTTCTAGGATCTAATGGACTCAGGAATTTTAGATGTGAAGCTAGCCCACTGTGATTTTAAAGGTATGGGCCTGGCTTCTTTGGGCAAGTCCCGAGCAAGCCCTGTGGAGTGAAGCTAAGGATTATGAAGATTTTTAATTTTAAAACTATATTTTCCTTTCCTTCCCAATTTGTCTCCTTTCTGACTAATATTTTATCTCTTCTATTCTACCTTATCAATATGAGGTTTTATTTGAAGGACGATTTTTAGCTTGATCACCTTTAAATGAGAAGAGATTAATTTAGTTAATAGTTTAAGAAGATGAGGATCAAATATGAGAGAACTGATATGGTCAAAGGGCCCAAAAGGGGCAGCAGCCATAAGGTAATGGATGGGAACATATTACAACATATTTGTCCCCATATTTGGGGTGCCAGAGATTTGACAATTTGTCCTTTTAACCACCTTGCTTGTTTTAGGATGTCCTCTGTTCTGGTTTCAACTGCTCCTGAGGAGTTGATATATATGCAAACAGGATGTATTGGCAATAGCACATACTCCTCTTTGATCAGTTAGCAGATAATGGCGAGCAAACTTGTGATCTAATACCATATGTGCCCATGAGTCTAAAGATCTTTGCGTATCCTTAAAATTTAGTCCAGTGTCATTGGTGACTTGTGTCACTGAGGTAGTTTGGTTGGTCACTGAGCCTGTATTAAAGGCAATGTTTCTTTTTTTTTTTTCGGTACTGGGGATTGAACCCAGGGGCGTTCTACCTCTGCGCTACACCCCCGGCCCTATTTTTTATACTTTATTTGAAACCAGGTCTCACGAAGTTGCGGAGGGCCTCACTAAGTAGAGAGAAAGAGAGACAGGGAGAGAGAGAGAGCAGGGAGAGAGAGAGGGAGAGAGAGAGAGACAGAGAGAGACAGAGAGAGACAGAGAGACAGAGAGAGAGAGAGAGCTGAGGCTGGCCGCGAACCCGGATCCTCCGGTCTCTGCCTCCCAAAGTACTGGGATTACAAGCATGTGCCACCATGCCTGGCTAAAGGCAATGTTTCTGAAGCAATCCAGGGATGGCCAATAAAGTGGCTGACAATCCTGCAACAAGAGCTGGAGACCAGAGATGTCAGTTGCTATTACAGTCAGAGGGGAGGGAGCATGTGACTCGTGCATGGGTTGATAATGATGGAGAAGGTAAAATCATTCCAAGTTTGCCAACATAACAGCAACCCTTAAATCCCTTGGGAATGGTGGAATAAGAGAAATTAAAACAAAAAACTGACCAACCTGAGGGTAGGCTCATCTCTGTTGTTAGTATTGGGCTATTTACAGTGTGATTACATTTAAGGTTACATGGCACTGGTCGGATATGCAGACAGTCTCCTGGAACAATCATTGAGATAGGAATGAGTTTTCCTGAACCCTGTGCCTTACTTTGAGCATTATAATTATGGCCATTAAAACCCAGGAGTATCATTAGATTAAGATTTGTCTGCTTTTGGATTTCTCATTTCACTAAGCCAAGACCAATTAGATGTGAGGTCAGGACCTGTTTGGCTGATTTGGGCTTGAACATACAGAAGGAAGATATGTTTAGCACATTTTCTGCCATATGAGTCCAGAAATTAGTACTACAAAGAGCAGAAGTTGGACAAATATAGGAATTGATTTTTTGCATATCAAAAGAGTACCAAACTAAGGCTCCTCCCAGTCAGGTAGACTCAGTTGTTTTTTCACACTGCCATTTTACACACTTATAGGTACCAGTGTCTCTTAGATTAGCCTGTGGTAAGATGATAGAAAAATTTTGGTTGTTTTCTCTGGTTTGATCTATTAGGTTTTTTAACTTGGCTATTTGGTCTACCATGGTAGACTCCTTTTTCCATATGACTGGACCTTCAGGCAAGCTGCAGTTAGTCCAACAGTGGAGTATCAAGGAGCACCCACAGTTATCGTGGTGCCGCCATAGCTAGATGCTGTTAGGAGACAGCTCTTAGCTGTTGGGCCCATAAAAGAGGAAAGAAGAATTAAAAAGGACAAGCCTGTTACCTATCTGATGCCCTGGTAGGGGGTATTTTTGAGGAGAAGTTTTAAGATTTTTTTTCAGAGGAAATTTTATGTTAGGAATAATCAATTGAATCACCTTGCAGGGATGGTAGGTCTGCCTGCATATTATTGGTTTCAGGAAGAAGTGAGAAGGCAGTTTTAACTCAGAGAAATAAAAGGATTAAGAGTATCCAACCCAAGGTTAAGAGAGTTAGAGCTACCACTATTTTTTATCTATTATGGTAAGTACAAACAGGAGATGAAATGTGAAGGGCAGAGAAAGCAAGGTAGGGTGAAAAGAAACAAATTTGGGTGAGGGTGTTGAGGGGAACAGGTACAACAAGGTTGATATAGGTGGCCTTTTCCTCCTGATTCCAGGTCCTCTTGTCCTGCTGATGAAGTGACCCCAACTGCTGTTAGGGAAATGGGGCGATGACCACTGTAACTGCTTTGAGCTGGTGTGTGTGGGGGGGTTGTTGGAGTATTGCAGTTTAGGGTCTCAGGGTGGATGATCTAGAGGAACATGGAAAAAGGAATTCTTTATATGATGTTTTGTTTTTATAATCATCTGGAGCTGGAAGGCCGAAGGAGTCTGGTTATCTTGGCTCAAAGTAATTTATGGTGGTTTGGTAAGCATCTACATGAAAAAACTGATATGTTAGTACCTACACAATAATCCAGATATCTCGTCACAATAGCTTTTCCATAACCCATTACCTTGTGCTATCCACTTGTTAGCATTTTAAGTTGGAGGCCAGGTAGCCTCCATTTGTAACAGGCTATTAGTCATTATATATAACATTGCGAAGTTTTTGTGGCACAAAGCTTGAAAAAGACCCAGCATGTTGTCTTTAACTTGGCTTAAACATGGACTCAGTTCCTTTAGGAGCTCACAGAAATAGGAACCTCTGTTTTGTAGTGTCTGATGGACCTGTAAAACCTCAAAAACCACAGGTTTAACTTTACAGCATCTTATAAGGACTTAACTGGAGGGAGGTTTTGGGTATTGGTGTCATATCTTCTTCCTTGCAAGTCTAAAGGTAGAAGTACTTTATAAATGGCTTTAGTACAGATCCTTTCTGTCACCCCTGAAATAGCACATTTGCCTCTGGTTATACTGTTCTTTGTGGGAACTCAAGACCAAGCCAGTAGCCCTATGCTGGGCAAACATACGTTTTTCTAACAATTTTGCTGTTAAGGTCAGTCAAGTCTCCTCAAGGGTATATTTGGTGAGGCTTCACCTCTATCAGTTGTGCCATCTGCCAGGACAGGTCATGTCATGGTATTTCTGACCACTTGGTTTCACTTGAAGCATAGAGGACATTTTCCTTTCTGATGACCCTCCCTTTGCAGAGTAAGTATATGCTTGAGGCTCCCAGCCTCTGGAACCTTTGTGATTTCCCTGTCTTGGGAATTCAGATGACTCTCCGGAGTTCCAGATGCCTCTAGCAAGGTTTTTCCCTGGGTCCTATTTGACCTTGGAGGACCAGGGCCAAAGTTGATTGATTTTCCTTGGTCCTATATTTCCTGGTCGTTCTTAGGTCTCAGTTGTTGAATACCCAGAAAGTCAGTTTCACCAATCCTTTAAAGCTGTCTTGCAGGTGATGGTTATTATCTCAAAACACTGTTTGGGTGTTGTACTTTTGTTAAACACTAACAAACAACAGTTACATGGCTTTTTTTTTTTTTTGGAAAAACACAAAACAGAATTTTCAGGAAGGAAGATGGTCATAATGTAATTAGGCCTGTACATTTTGGGAACAGAAATATCTAAAATGTTATTTGTCCATATAAAACAGGAGATATAGGTTTTGTAAAACTTTACCAAAGGCAGATCAGCATCTTAAGAAAGCCAAATTGTTTTAAACATGGAATACATACAATCAACACAGCTAATGTATCCTTTACAAAATCACTCGCAACTTTCTCCAAACCTCTGTGACTGGCTTAACCCTCTGATTTGTATTCTTGTCTTTTTTCCTGTGGGAAAACAAAAAACTTGACATACAAACTCTTTTCCACCTAAAAACATTTTTCTTGTTTTTCTTTCTTTTAACTTTCTTTATTATAATATCTCCTCATGTCTACAATATCTCTTCTTATTTACT
This sequence comes from Glis glis, assembly GCA_004027185.1. Taxonomy (NCBI): domain Eukaryota; kingdom Metazoa; phylum Chordata; class Mammalia; order Rodentia; family Gliridae; genus Glis; species Glis glis. The sequence goes on from PVJS01012903.1 coordinate 37,672, forward strand.
GGGTTTCCTTTTGTCTTTTTGGGTTCTGGTGGTATGGCCGATATTTATTGGTCAGTGTGGTCAGAAGGGTCATCACAGCCGGGGGTGGTGGCACACGCTTGTAATCCTAGTACTTTGGGAGGCGGAGACTGGAGGATCCGGGTTCACGGCCAGCCTCAGCTCTCTCTCTCTCTCTCTCTCTCTCTTCCTGTCTCTCTCTCTCTCTCTCCCTCCCTCTCTCTCTCTCTCTCTCTCTCTCTACTTAGTGAGGCCCTCCGCAACTTCGTGAGACCTGGTTTCAAAATAAAGTATAAAAAATAGGGCTGGAGGTATGGCTCAGAGGTAGAACGCCCCTGAGTTCAATCCCCAGTACCGCAAAAAAAAAAAAAAAATATTTCCAGCAACCTTTCTTGTCTTTTAGTAAAGACCCCAAAATAAAGCTATTTTACAATTTTTTACACGATCAATTTAGAAGCCCACTTAATTGACTGAAATGTCATTTTAAATCCTAAAAATCCAGCCAGGCATGGTGGCGCATGCTTGTAATCCCAGTACTTGGGAGGCTGATACCAGAGGATCTGGGTTCGCGGCCAGACTCAGCGACTTAGTGAGGCCCTCTGCAACTTAGTGAGACCCTGTTTCAAAATAAAGAATTAAAAAAATAGGGCTGGAGGTGTAGCTTGGAGGTAGAATGCCCCTGGGTTCAATCCCCAGTACCACACACACAAAAAAATCCTAAAAAGCCAAGAACATTTTAAAGCATTAATTACATTTTATATTTACCCAATTTAATAATTAAATCATAGATTGCCCCTGAAAATTAAGACATTAGGTAAGCATCATTAGTCTCTTAAAACATTTTTTCTGCCAAGGAAAAACCTTTAAAGACAATGAACATTGTATTTGGAAACATCCAACACAGGAGATCTAGACAGCCTCTAGTTAGACAAAACAAAAATAAAATCAGAGAAAAAACAAAAATGAATCAAAACAGAAAATATATGTGTGCAAACCCAGGGGGAATTTGTAAAAATCCATGAGCTCAAAAAACTGAAAACGGCCGTATTTCCTCTAATAAAAGCTATATTTTGCTATAAACTTGTATAGATGCTTCCATAAGAAGACTCATTTCTCTGCTTCTTCCTAAAATCTTAGAATTGGCTTTTAGAGTGTAAGAGAAGAAACATTAGAAAATGGAATTATAAAACTTATAAAGCTTGAGGTATGTATTCCTCACTGTATTTTAAAAACCCAACCTTATTTTGAGCAGGGGGTCATAGGTTGAATTACTTGGCAGAGGGAGTGATTTTTACAAAACAAGAGGCAAGAGTGGGGGGAAGAGAAAGCTTGAAAATAGAGGATTTTTTCCTCCTGTCCTTGTTTGTTCCAGGCAATGTAGTTATCTAAGTCTTGTACAATTTTTTGGCCGAATGTGCCAATTTTTTAGGCAAGGCATTTTGGTTTAAGCTCTCCCTTTGAGTCTCAAAGTAGAAAGGTGTAAAAGGCATGCCAGAGGAGGTTTGGGGGATTTTTGAAATTTGGGAGAGCCGGTAAGACACAATTGCCAGAAGACTGGAGTGGCATCCACTAAGTGTCCCAGGTAAAGACAGCTCTCAGTCTGGATCACCCACCTGGAGGGTGGTGGGTGGGACAGAAACAGAAAGGCAGCCGTCCCCATATTTCTGTTTTGGCAGTGGAAAAATATCTCTGGGAGAGGATTTCTGGAGCCAGGGATCCCTAAGCCTTCTGGTGAGGGAGGGGATCTCAGGAGCTGGAAATCCTGGGTGAGGGGAGGGGATTTTGGGGGCCTTTCTGGTCATCTCAGAGAGGCAGATGGAAGCAGGATTTACTGAGCCTAAATAGTGACCACTGTTGAATATAGGAATCCCAGATCTGCCAAAGACCTTCCAAATGCTGGAGCCATGTGAGGTGGGGGGAGGAAGGGAAGGGTGCTGGTCTACTGAAGGATGGCCGGCCAGAAATCTCTTCAGGCAAGAAACCTGACCTCCAATTACCCTTCCGGGTTTCGACACCAAATGTTAGGGTATATGGGGACAAGGAGGGCACAGTTTAACAGCAGGAACACATTTTATTCTGGGATAAAACTTGGGAGGAGGCAACTGACCAGGAAAAGAGCCTACAAGAGTCAGAAGTCCGCTTCCTTACAGGCTAGGGGCTTTTTATGGGGCATTAGGAGTGAGAGAGAGCAACGCAGTCGTGTATTCCTCCGATTGGTCGAATTGACAGGAGCCAGAACAGGTGAATTTATGGGGCTGGGTGCAGGGGGATGGTTAGATGCTCTTTTTACACTGTTCCTGGAGTCCTTTGTTCTTAACCTCCTCTAGCCAGGCCTCAGTCAGACCTCACAGTGCCCACACTTGGGAGACTTAGGCAGGAGGATCACAGATTCGAAGCCAGCCTTAGCAACTCAGTGAGACTTGCATCAATTTAGTGAGACCCTGTTTCCAAATAAAAAATAAAATAGGGCTGGGGGTGTGGCACAGAGGTAGAATGCCTCTGGGTTCAATCCCCAGCAACACACACACAAATAAATAAATAAAAATTACAAAAAGAAGAATTGTAGGTGGAAAACGTCAGGAGATAAATTGGGTTTTGTTTTAAAGGTAGTGAATCCACTATGTTTTAATGCAATTCAAGCTTGGATGGGTTCGTAGCCAATAAGCCTGCGAATCCAGGGGTGCACCATCCTGCTGAGGGACAGTGGATTCTGCTCTTCCAGTCAACAGCACAGGATAGGATGCAGGGCTTCATCTCAGGAAGCCTCGGTTTCCTCATGCTGTGGAGCCAGATGGTCTGCACACCCCCTCACTCGGAGGCTGTGGCCTCGCCAGAGGTTGTTCTTGAGCTGCCAGGCTGGCCTTGCGTCAGCCTCCCCGGGACTGTATCATGATGCTAAGGATTTCTGTCTTCAACTGGTGCAAGACCTCAGGCTTAAGGTTCCTGTGTCTTGCAAAGTGGTCCTGAAATTTTTGTTTTGGCTCTCCAGTAGCTAAACATATGTTTTTTCCTTCCTTTCTATGTTTCTCCTTTCTCTCTGTCTCTCTGTCTCTCTGTCTCTCTCTCTTTGGTGCTGGGCATTGAACCCTGGGGCATTCTACCTCTGAGCTACGCCCCCAGTCCTATTTTCTTTTTTAGTTTAAGACAGGGTCTCACTAAGTTGTGGAGGGCATATATTGCTAAGGCTGGCCACGAACTTGCAATCCTCTTGTCCCAGCCTCCCAAGAATTACAAGCGTGAACCACCACACCCAGATATTCATTCTCTCTCTCTCCTTCCTCTCTCTCTCTCTTTCTCTCTCTCGAGCATGTTTGAACCCAAAGGCATTCTACCTCTGAGCTATATCCCCAGTTCTTTTTGTTTTTTATTTTGAAACAGGGTCTCACTAAGTTGCTGAGGCTGGCCTTGAACCTGTGATCCTCCTTGGAACCTGTAAGGCCTCCCAAGTACTGGGATTACAGGTGTTTGCCACCATGCCTGGCTACATCCTTTCTTCTGAGAGATAGCCCCACAGTGGTGGAGCACAGAGCATGGTCACATGCCGCAGAGTCCCCCTAGCAGCCAGGAGGCAGCCATGTGCCAGGGCTTGCTCTAGCTGAGCCACAGACACTGAGACACAGGGAGAGGAAGAACTTCCAGAGTGCCTCGGCTGTGGCAGTGAGCACACCGCCAGCACCCCGTGGCAGCGCTGTGAGTAGATGGCCTTGTTCTCGCTGGCTCCTTCTCTTCCTGCCCACTCTGAGCCTGCTTTCCCGCCCTCTCATGCATCCTCAGGAGAGCTCTCACCTGTCTCAACTGTTCTTTTTTTGACACTAAGAACTCTGACTCCCTGTGGAGTGTGGTGGCACCGGCCTGAAATCCCACTACTTGGAAAGCTGAGACAGGAGGATCACAGGTTCGAGGACAGTGTGCGATAACTTAGTGAGACCCTGTTTTGAAATAAAAGTAAAAAGGGGATGGGGGTATAGGTCAGTGGTAGAGCGCTCCTGGGTTCAGTCAACAATAACACACACACACACACACACACACACACACACACACACACACACTCTGACTCCCTGATGTCCATGGAGGGCAGGTCTTCTGTGCTCTGGAAAGAGCACAGAAGTGGCTGGGAGGGCACTCTTGGGTGAGGTGGCACAGGAGGATGCCTGGAGTGGCCTTGTCAGGTCTCCTGATGGGCTAGAAGGCTCTCCTAGAGGAGCCATGCTGTCCAATGGATGGTCCACGCTCCCTACATCACACCCAACTGCCTCTTTTCTGTGACTTTTCCTCCCCTTTGCCCATGAATCCTTCCTGACTCCCTGAGCATGCAATTAAATGCTATTTTAAAAATAAAGTTTTATCTAAGCTCCTTAGGTGTTATCTCTACTTCCACAGAGGTGCAGGAAACCCCCACAGCTTAATAATTATACCAAACTTGATCCCAGGTGGCCAGGAAGTTGAGACAGCATGGGGGCAGCTCTTCTTGGCCTGTCCCCTGAGGGGTTTCAGTGTTTATCTCTCAAGCCAGTGAGATACATATTTCTTACAGTCCTTCACCCCCATCCCAGCACAGAGAACTTTCTACATCAGAGTGCTGGGTAAAATAGACTTCTTTCTTTCTTTTTTAAAAAAGTCATGATTCTTTGGGCACTGGGAAATATAGTTCCTGGCATCCAAGTAAGGGCCCTGTTAGATTCAGAATCAGATCGTGTCCTCTGCAATTAGGAACTTTGGGCTCAAACAAGTTCTTTTCTGAGAAGCCATGAGCCCGTATTCTAGTGTTCAACATTTCACCCCTCAGTGTACCCCCACTCCTCACCAGGGTTCACATTGCTGTATAAATTGAACACCACCACGGAGCAATCACCAAAATAATTCTCCCGTTTGCAGGCTTAAGAAAATGAAGTTTAACAAAATACACACACAGACCCCCAAAACCTTTAATAGCGCTTTAGGCCTCATATATATGAAGGGCCATTTGCAGAAGGAGTGATTACTAGAAGGCACAAATAAAGCACTGAAATAAAATCCTCCTTTGAATTATGTATAAGCAAACCCAATTAGTAAAAATCCAAGTGCACTTTAAAAACAGGCTTGCCATTTGCTGGGCCTGGGATTTATTTCATTATTGAAAAGGAAGAGGAAAAAACAGAAGTCATAAAATTAGTTGTGTTTAGTGTTGATGATGAATGTCCTTCACATTTTTCACAGTCTTCTCTTGGGTTCATCAGTATAGTGTCTGCCCTGCACCTGGCTTAAAATCGTCATTAAGAGGAGTTGTGTCAGGCCGGGCGTGGTGGTGCATGCTTGTAATCCCAGTACTTGGGAGACGGAGACCAGAGGATCCGGGTTCGTGGCCAGCCTCAGCTACTTAGTGAGGCCCTCCGCAACTTCGTGAGACCCAGTTTCAAAATAGAGTATAAAAAATAGGGCCGGGGGTGTAGCTCGGAGGTAAAATGCCCCTGGGTTCAATCCCTAGT
>PVJS01012904.1:0-43030 GCA_004027185.1 Glis glis
TGAGTAGGTTGGAGGATCCTGTGATGGAGTATAGACTGTGACAAAATAGTCTAACTATATTACAAAGGTATGAAACTTCATTGAGGAGGTTAAAGGGAAGAGATGCCAACCTCAGTAACTTTCAAAATGAGTGGCAGGTGTGAGACTAAAGGCAAAATGAACAGCATATATGCACTGTAGTCTAGCTGATAATGTCGTTTCCATGAAGGTATATATTAGCAACATGTCTTCTTCTGGAATTAAACAATTAATAAAATAGATGACAGGTGATGGGAGCTAGACTTCTCACTAGGGGAGTGAGAAACAATGATCTTTTTAGCAGCACTTAGAACGATCTATTTAGCAATAGATTAGCGTTGGAGACATTCATGTGAACATCTATGCTCTATACATCTATCTATATACAGATAGATGTATAGCACAATATCTAGGGATATATGTATATAGGCATGTTAGGATACACACATATCTTCCTTGCTCTATTAACTGAGAGTGCCCAGAAGCTATGAATCCACAATAGCCATGAGCATCCCTAGTGCCCAGATCTTGGTAGCTAATACCATTCTCCAATAAAAGAAATCAAGGTTCCTTGGAGAAGTAGCTAATTCTGGAACTGGGGCAGAAAGTATACAAGATGAACTTCGGGCACTTGTAGTGCCAGGAAAATAAGGAAGTGCTCAAAAGTTAAACCTCAATGATAGGAAGATGTCAAAGGGTCTCAAGAGCTAACTAAAAGAACTCCAATGACCCAAACTAGAATGGCTTGGGCAATAAAATAAATGCAGCAGCATTGAGTTAGAACCCCCCAAAAAATAAAGTAAACATCTATGAGTCCATACTGACAAAGATAAATGGCTAAATCATTGGGAGAGAAGAGACACATCTGTACAGAGACAAACTAGAGCAACTTTGCAGTGGAGAAACCTAACGCTGTGTTAGCCAGGGTTCAAGGTCAACATCACAATGATAAGTCACGTTGCTAGTACATACCTTTGATATGGTGTGTCAAGAATGGCACTTCCAAAAAACACTGGGGTTACCAACTCTAATCAGGGAGGAAAATGTTAGATCCCAACTGAGAGACTTTCTACAAAACACCTAACCAGTATTCCTCAAAACCGTCAAGGTCATCTAAGACAAGGGAAGTCTGAGACACTGTCATAGTCAAGAGGAGGCTAAGGAGACATGATGAGTAGATGTAATATGATTATCTTATATGGGATCCTAGAACAGAAAAAGGACATCAGAGGAAAACTCAGGACATCTGAATAAACTATGGATTTCAATTAATAATAATGTATCTATCTTGGTTCATTAATTGTGACACATGTATTAGGTGAATATACGTTGCTAATATAGGACAAACTGGGTATAGGGGATATATATATGGAAATTCTCTGTGCTGTTTTCAGAACTTTTGTGTACTAATCTATTCTATAATAAAAAGTCTATTTTTTAAAAGTTAATTAGCTATCCCTTTTCTGAAAAGGCTAGTATTTGTTTATATTAAAGGTCAGAAAATAAGATAACTTTTACTTTTTTTTTCTTTTCTTTTTTGGTACTGGAATTGAATCCAGGGGCATTCTACCCCCAGCACTTTTTATTGTTTATTAAGAAACAGGGTCTCACTAAGTCATGAGGGTCTCACAAAGTTGCTAAGGCTGGCCTCAAATCTGCGACCTTCCTGTTTCAGACTCCCAAGTACTGAGATTACAGGCATGCGCCACCATGCCCAACTGTAAGATAGCTTTTAACAGACAGATTATTATAAAATTAATCATAAACACACCTTTTATGCAAGTTAACAAATTATCTGCCCATCTTTTCAAACTTCTACTTTGAGCCTGATCCTGAGTTCAGTACAATGCTGAATAAGAAAACAAATGTAGATCTCCCTTTACCTTACATTTGAGTTTCTATAACTCTGTATGTTTGAGGTGAAAATGATATATAGCCTTCTTCCATTCAAGACCACAGGCATGTAACCCGACTATGTGGACATATGCAGCATTCTGAGCCTCAAGTTCTAGATTGTTGTTGTTGTTGTTTTGTTTCACTTTTAATATACTGGGTAGAATTTCAAATTTTTTCAATATGTTAAGAGAGAACTAAAATCTCAGTAATATCAGGGCCTCACATTGGACTCGGTGACCAGTTCTCCAATCCTGCAGCCTTGCAGGCTATAGGAAAGTCGCAATGGTTTCTAATGTGCCATTTACTAAATTAATGCGGGTGTCACAATTTTTTCAATCAGTGTTGTATTTCCTCCATGTTGTTGGGACCCTCGAGATTCAGGATAGCAAGTCTGTTCATGCCTATCAGATTTTTACAACATGTAGTAGAAGGGTTTTCAAGCCCCTCTCTGTGTCAGACTCCTTAGGGACCAAGGGAAGGGCTTAATTTATTGTTCATTTGAGTAAGATTTTGTTTGAACAGTTCCCCTTTTTGGGAAGGGAATCAAAGCCCCAGGACATGAATAGCATGGCTCTTGAATGTCCATCGTGGCATCTCTCCCCAACTCTGCATTCAGTAACACCACGTTGGTAGCTTGAAATAGACCACCATGGGAGATTTGCACCATGAAATGGGCAAACGCTACCAATCCCTGTTTCCTCACCAGCTCCCCTTCCTGTCCCAAGAAGGCAGTTGTTAAACATGTACCAGCACAACACTTCCAAGGATCCACAGAGGGTTCAAGAAAAGGATTTCTGAAGTTCGTGTGGGACCAGCCCCTATATTCTACTTAGGGCAAATTTATGAAGGTTAAATTGGATCCTGTCATTTATTGCTTAGAACACATTGCTCTCAGGATGGAGACTTTAACATGACTTTCAAGGCCTCATATGGTTTGACCCCTGCCTCTCTCACTGGATCTCCTCTAGGATGGTGTGTTGGTCAGCTTTCCATTGCTGTGGCAAAATACCTGAGGAAACTGAATTAAAGGGAGAAAAGGTTTGCTTTGGCTCACAGTTTCAGAGGTTTCGGTTCATGATAGCTTGGTCCTATTACTTGGTAATGTGGTGGCGCAGTCCATCATGGCAGGGAGCATGTAGCAGAGGAGGCCTGTTCATCTCATGGTGGCCAGGAAGCAAAGAGAGCCAGAGAGGAAGGACCCAGAGTCCCACTGTCACCCCCAAGGGCATGCCCCAATTACCTAACTTCCTTCCACTAGGCACCACCTCCGGATAGTTCCACAGACTAGCAACCAAGCCTTTAGCATATGGGCCTTTAGGGGACATTTAAGGTCCAAACCATGACATTGGTTTGGACCATGCTGCTGACTTTTCCAGCAAGCCTGGCCTTTCTGTTCTTTACATGCACCATGCTTCCTTCTGCAAAGGATTTTTCCATACTGCATCCTGTTTTTCTGTAGGTGTGCCAGGGCCCATTCCAGCTTCAGCACTGAGACCCAGCGAACACTATTCATGTGGAAATACTCTTCCTTCCCCAATTCATCCAGTTCCTCTGTGACTTCGGCTCAAGTCTTCTCTGGCTCTCTGGCCTCTGTCCTGTCTCTCATCTAGTCAAGGTTTACCTACCTCTATCACAGGCTTTGATGACGGCTCTCCTTCATAGTGCAGTACTTATTGTTGTTCCAATTACAAATTCATTCTTGCGGTTATTTGATTAATGTCTCTCTCTCTCCCCCAGCCACACAGCAGGAGAGCAGGGCCGTGTCTGGTTTGCTCAGTATCGCACTGTTAATGCCAAGCACAGAACCAACACCCAATAGGTACTCAAATATTTGTTGAGTTAAGTCAATGGATACTAGCACTCCCTGCCCGATTATACCCCTGGGGATTGGAACACAAACAGCTTAAAGTGGGAGAGAGAAGAGAATTCAGAAGATGGTTCTCATTGGGTGGAAAAGCCATGATACACAAGAGAGTTGGGAATGTGTCACCAAATTTCTGCCTTCTACACTTTGTGCCTGTATGAAGACCTAAACATGGAACAGGCTCTGTAGTTCAAGGTGTCAACCTATGACTGTTGTTTCTGAAGGCTTAAACACATGCTTTCATTTCTGTTGAGGCGAAGCTCCTGTTTGAGGCTTATTTTGTAATGTTTGATCCACCACCGTGTCACTGGGGGAGAAAGGCATCTCATTGTAGAACCAGAAGCCAACACTGATGCATGTCATTCTTCATACAAAAGGAGTGTGGCCTGGGGCAGGAGGTCCCGGGGGCTGCCACTGTGTCTCCACCACCATTTGAAGCCTGGAGCAACAACGTCCCACATCCCGCTGTAAGCCCAGGCAAAGGTTCTGGAAAATGTAATCCCATGTACACTTTTAGCTTACTGACAGCAATAATTAATTAGCACCAAAAAAAAAAAAATGCAAGCAGCAAACGTTCTTTGTTTGAGACTTGTTTCTTCATTTATTTTCCGTGTCCCCCAATTAGGCAAATGCTTGTGGGCGGGAAGTGTTTTTGCTTTAAGGAATTAGTTAAAAATTTAAAAAGGATCATTCTGTATGCTGCAAGGAAAAGTAGTCCCCCCTTTGCAATCTGCTGGAATCGCAGAGAGTCGGTAAATTGGCAACCACAGGTATGCATTTTTAACTCACTGGGGGAGTGGACAAGGAAAAACTTTTTTGTAAGGCTGTTTAAAAAATTATTTGCAGGGCCGGGCATGGTGGCGCATGCTTGTAATCCCAGTACTTTGGGAGGCGGAGATCGGAGGATCTGGGTTCGCGGCCAGCCTCAGCTCTCTCTCTCTCTCTCTCTCTCTCTCTCTCTGTCTCTCTCCCTGTCTTTCTCTCTCTCTTTCTCTACCTAATAAGGCCCTCCGCAACTTTGTGAGACCGGTTTCAAAATAAAGTATAAAAAAATAGGGCCAGGGGTGTAGCGCGGAGGTAGAACGCCCCTGGGTTCAATCCCCGGTACCGCCAAAAAAAAAAAATTATTTGCAAAAATGTGCGGCCATTTTCTTCTGATGTTGAAGAAATGCTATATCCCGCGTCCAATTCCAGTTGGCCAATTTTCTCCTGCAAGATTTATGAAGCAAATGTGGCCAAGCAGACAGAAATCTAAATAGTAACATGTTTCACTCTAACAGAACTTTAATTTAATATGAGTAATACTCAAAATACCCAGACAGTTTTATAGTGCTCCAGTCATCGGATCCCCCTTTCCCTTTGGAGCCCAGGGGATGATAAATACGTTCTTGTCTATCGGCATCAGCAGCAGCTTGGCCACCAGCTGTCAGGATGGCCCTGGCTGGCCCTTCCATCTTCCAAAATTAATTGGGAATTTCATTTCTCAACAAGCATGCTTATGCGCATCTCTAGGTGGACACTATGGTTTCTGCTCAGAAATCCCCACTTCTTGTTGGATAAATCTGAAGTTAGAGAATAAGCCCCTGACGATGCCTACTGACAGGCCATACTCTTTCAAAATCTTATTGCAAAGCTGTAGGAAGGTTTTATTTTTATCATTCTCTGGGATAGCATATCTAAACACAGTAGAGGCCCTTTACAAAATCGAAGATTGGGAGGTCTGGATGGGCACCGCTATACTAATATATTATTGTCTCTGACTTTTCCTCTTCTTAAAAAAATTTTTCAGGAACTACTTTCTTATTTTTGTTCCTTTTGGTACTGGGGATTGAACCCAGGGGCATTCTACCCTGAGCTATACCCCCAGCCCTATTTTTTTAAATTTTGAAACAGGGTCTAAGTTGTTGAGGTTCTCACTAAATTGCTGAGGCTGGATTCAAACGTGGGATCCTCCTGTCTCAGCCTCCCAAGTACTGAGATTACAGGTGTGTGCCACTGCACCCAACTCAGGAACTACTTTCTGACCCACAGTGCACACAAACAACTGCAAGAAGGGTCTCTGTTACAAAAGGCTCTGTTCATATTTGGGGCTGAGGAAGTCTATGTTGTAACTCTCACTGATTCATACTTGAGCTATAGTTTCTGCAGGACGGGCACGCTCGAGGCAGGCATGTTATCCTCCCTCCACACAAGATATCAACAACCACTGATCCTCACACTACCATTTCCTGTTGAGACCAAATACAACCTCAGAATCCTTCTCAACACAGTGCTCCAGAGAGGCTCCCGCAATCCACTCAGTGAGCTCAGCCTTGAAATCCACCTACCACTCCCCAGTCTATTTAGATCATCCAAGCAATATGAAACAAATCACTCCCTTAAACAGCTGGTATACGGGGGAAAGAACTTTGTCATCCATTCTTTAAAAATTATCCACTATGAACTGCTCATGCATCTTTACTGTCTCTGTGCACTCCCACTCTACTTAATCTGAGCGTCTGCCTTTTCTCCTGCATTGCCATCTTTGAATTCAGAGCTATCAGACTTCATCTGCATCTCCAAACATATGGGAGGGAGATTGTGTATGCACCAGAGATGTTCACCGACTGAACCAAAAACATGTACATGATCGATACAACCATATTCCAGACTTTTTGGCTGGAAGGGTCAAAGCTCTGGGGAGACCAGGAATCTCTTCTTCCATAAATGAGAACCAGGGATGGCCCAATGTATGAACGAGGAGCAGGGTTTTAACTGCGATTAGAACCAAGAGACAGCGCCTCAAAGTGCACTTGCGAAGCCAAAGTTTATCCAAACCCAGGGAATGCTTTGGTCAGCAAAACCGGACAAGAAAACTCCCGAGAACAAGCTGTCTCCTAAGATTTCCGTTACCTGCTGCTTCTAGTCAGACTGAAAATACCTCCAGGGTAGCTTTTCCAATGGTGGTTTTGGCACCTCTTCCCCCAGATGGAGCCCAGAAGTGCCGGAGTGCACAGAAATCAAATGTCCTGAGAGGCGAGTTGATTAAATGTTTTCAAACCTCAAAAAAAAGGGGGGGGGAAGAAAAATTTTAAAAAAATCAGTTCAGGTAGAGTTCAAGTTTGGGGGTCAAGCTTCAGGGACCCCGGGACTCTTTTGTAGTGAGGCCATTAACTGACTCCTTGAAATTGTACCCAGGGAGCTTATCAAGGGTGACAGTGTTAGTTCACAGCGCGGCCTGCTTTGTTTTGTGTGGTCCATCTGTCGCCGAGTGAACGCGGACTCAGGCTGCACTCTGCCCGCTGAAGGAAAACGCTTCAGAGCCAAGTCCCAGGAGAATTTAGCGTCCACGCAGACACAGAGACCACCTTTATTTTCCACACTTCCTTCGGCTTCTTTCTTGAAATCAGAACTTCAAATGGCTGGCCCCGGCACGGATCTGCTTTTCCTGGGGAGATAGTATCATTTCAAGCTGCTTTTTCACCTTGGAAACCTTGAAAGTCCCTTGATGACACGGACACCCTCCCAAGATGCTGACAGACGAAGCTGGCAGAAAACGGTCCCGTGTATGCTGGAAAACTGAGCGATTCCAAGACGTTCTAGTGTTGAGTCCTTTCCAGATGTTACCCAGTGTGGTTGACTCGCGGATGTACTGCTGTTTTTTTGGAATAGGAAATCAGCTTCGTTTTCACTTGGGTGCAAGAATAATTCATGAAACGACTGCTAGAGACAACTGAGCTGCCCCCGCAGTTCTCCTTTCCCCAAGGGAGAGAGAACCAACCCCTTCTCCCAGTCTTCTCCCAACCCCTTCTCTCTGTGAGACTGTCTGCTGGTTGTTTTTGTTTTTTTGTTTTTTGTCTCCCAGGGAAGGAGTTGTAGCAAAAGGAAGCTCATAACATCATCCTCCAAGTGAAAGAAAACAGTCACAACATTTCAGAGTGTGGCTGGCTAACGTTTTTGGTAAAGGACCATACAGTAAATATTTTCACCTTTGCAGTCTCTGTCATAACCACTAACTGCTACCGTTGAGAAAGCAGCTATCCACAAGATGTGAACAGATGGCGTGGGTGTGTTATAATAAAACTTTATTCATAAAAACAGAGTGTGGGCAAGGATTTGGTCTACCAGTCATAGTTGGTTCATCCATGTTTTAGATCACATTAATTAATTAATTAATTATTGTGCTGGGGATCAAACCCAGAGCCTGGTGCATGCTAAGCAGGTGCTCTACCACCGAGCTCCACTTCCAGCCCTAGATCCAACTTCTCTTTGCTCATTTGACTCTTAGTCTTTGTTTTTTTTTTTTTTTCTTTGCAGTACCGAGGATTGAACCCAGGGGCATTCTACCTCTGGGCTATACCCCCAGCCTTATTTTTTTTTTTATTCTTTATTTTGAAACAGGGTCTCACTAAGTTGCAGAGGGCCTCATTAAGTAGCTGAGGTTGGCTGCAAACCCAGATCCTCCCATCTCAGCCTGCCAAGTACTGGGATTACAAGCGTGTGCCACACCACACCCAGCTTGACTCTTAGTTTTTAATAAGATAATTACAATGACAAATTATAGTTATCATGAATACCCACATAGCACCTAGACATACATATTTTTTTTACATCAATGATTAATGTTTTGTTTTGTTTTTGGTACTGAGGATTGAACCCAGGGGTGTTCTACCTCCAAGCTACACCCCACCCACCCACCCCCTAGCTGTTTTAATTTAATTTTATTTTGAAACAGGGCCTCTCTAAGTTGCTGAGGCTGGCCTTGAACCTTCAATCCTCCTGTCTCAGCCTCCCAAGTACTGGGATTACAGGTGTGCCCCACCACACCTGGCAGATTTTTATGTTTAATATTCCTAAGGGAATATTCTTCTTAATGAACAGGTGTTTCAGCTTGGCCCATCCTGCAGAGAGACTCCCACTTATCACCACCTGACTTGATGGAGCATGCTCTTTTTAAGATTAGACCTTGCAAATAAAAGTCAAAAGTGTAATTATTTTTTAATCTGAAGGGAAATTTTAATTTGATTGGCTCACTCTTAGAAATGTCTTACTCCCCTTCCCAGTTCGATAGAAAACCTCCTCCTCCCAGACCATCCTCAGTGGGAACACAGGACTGTACATTCTATACTCAGAACTACCTATTCTGAGCCTGGTCCAAGGCCTCCTACCAGACTTGCCAGGACCCAGAACCACTGTCCCCTAAGGAAGAGAAGCAACAGAGGAGGTCAATGAGAGGTCGCCCCCCTTCTGTCCACATCGGAACACGTGCAAAAACTATCTGATTGCACACTTGCTTTCATTAGGTTAACAGGCACACACGTTTAGCCCAACAGGTGAAATTGATTTCTGCCAGGCGGCAAGGACCAGGGGCTGCCCAGGCAGAGCTGGCTTTGTGTGGGAAGACCCGGATTCTTCTGGGCTGAAATTTGTGAGAAATTCAATTTGAGTGTGTACCCTTTTCACCTCTGAGGCAAGCCTGAGGCCACCTGAATCAAAACCAGATGGATTCTCAGGCCTAAAGACAACAAATAGCAGTTCAGGATCCTGTCGGCAGAGGACCACCGGAGGAAGGGCCGCCCCAAAGGCAGCTGGCTGGTTTCTAGAACTCCGCTGTGATGCATATTAATGCTCAGCAGATCTGGAGCAGGGCCCTGGCCCTACCCACTACCCCCAACGCCTAAGAACATCGCATCTTTGTAAACTGGTTATTTGAGACGATTCAAGTGAAGCCCAGAGCTCCCTGCCCGCGGAGCCCCACTTCCTCCGCGCTGTGCCCCTCGCCGGGGCTGGTTTGTTTTGGCAGAGCGAGCAGGTGCCCTCCCAGCGCTGAGATCTGAGCTCGGTTGGAGGAGTCAGCGGTGACCCGAAGTCTTGGGTGGCCGCCCGCCTTCACACGCTCACTTCCCCGTCAGCTGACCCTTCTGCCACCCACACACTGGCCGGTTCCCCAAGCTCTGAGATTCCTGAAGGAGGGAGTGCCGACCTTGCCTGCCCCTGCCCCCCACCAGCCTGGCCCCCTGGAAGAGCAGGGCAGCTTGGAAATCTCTGGGCTCTGCCTTTTCATAAACAGCGAGGGAGGTGAGCATTTAAACAAGAGGTCTGTGAAACATTAGCTTCCAACAATTGTGAATCGGGCCCTTGTAAACAAAGACTGACTTAGATGTCTAGAAGTTTCTTCTAAAATCGCTTTGAAGAAAGAAGGATCAACCATTTTTTTTCCCAGAGGTTAGGTTTATTTGGGGACCCCAATCACCGGGCCATCACCAGCGTGGAACTTTTCCTCCCTATCCTTAAATTCTCATGCATCCTACCAGAGGCCCAGGAGAGCAGCCGCGGAAGTCAGTCACCAAGCAGCCCTCCTCACTCCTTGAAAACAGCCAGGAAAGCCCACAGGTGCGTGGGGGGCTCAGTTTCCCTTTCTGTCCTTAAGCCACAAGACATTCATTCAGCTCATGGAATGAAATCCCCCTCATGATTTGCATGCATTTCCATAGTGTTGCCCACACTCTGACCTCAGTCCCAGCTCCGACGATAATGTGAAGCTCTGGCTGTAGTGCTAGGTCTGGGGACCTGGTGCCGATGCAGGTGCCCAAGGCCTTCCAGCCAGAACCTCTGGCCAGGCCTGGCCACCTTCCGACTGCTCCCCTAGGGAGGGCGCTGGGCAGAGTGGGACTCTGTGCCCTCTCTAACCCTTACCCATTGCAAGAAATCAATACAGGAAACTGGGCACTTTGCCCACACAAGCAGAAAGTACTGGTGCTGGTGGGCATCCCAAATCGAATGGGGGAGGCCTACAAGGGAGAGCCCCTTCCCTATACCCAGGGGAGGCTCCTGGAGGGTTGTGCCCAAGGCTAAATCATTTGAGTTGGGGTTGGCCTAAACTGGAGTCCTTTTCCCCTGGAGGCTTACTGAATCTTTCCCTCGCACAGAACACTTAAAATCAACACAAGAACTAGAGGTCTAGCAATTCCATTATAGGCCGAATGACCAAAGAGTGGAGGAGAGGGATGGGAAGTAGAGGGGGCACACAAAGGGTAGTCCTGGTGAGCAGGTGAGGTAGATTCTTATTAAGGATGTTCTGGGTCTCTCTATGGTTCACGCCATTTATTTACTACTTACAACGCACCAGGCACTCTGCTAATGCTTTACATACATTATTTCGATTCTTGTAGCAGCTTTTATTAAACCCAGGCACACAAGAATAACTGAAGCTTAGAGAAAGTGACTTGCCTACCACGGGGAGCTCATCTGTTCCGACAGTGGAGTTGACAGAGAGACCACAGCAGACAGCAATATCTTTGCTGGCCTATTCTTCTTTTTCTTTTTTCTTTTTTGATACTGGGGATTGAACCCAGGGGCATTCTACCTCAAAGATACACCCCCACGTCTCCCCTTTTTTAAACAGGGTCTCACTATGTTGCTGAGGGTCTTGCTAAGTTGCTGAGGCTGCCCTCAAACCTGTGATCCTCTGTGTTTCAGCCTCCCAAGTGTTGAGATTATAGATGTGCACTACTGCGCCTTGCTTGCAGTCCTGTTTTTCTTCATAATGCAGTTAGGGTGATGAAGGTAAGGAGGAGCCCCAGATGCTGACCCAGGAGAAATCTAGGTGTTTATATCAAGGGCAATAGGCACTCCCTGAATGAGAGCATAAGTGCTAGGAAGCAGATACACGTGTGTACATACAGGTGTGCACACCCATGCCCATGCTTGTGTGTATACACACATGTTTGTATGTGCCTATACACACACGTGCAGGCATCTGTGTATGCACATGCAGAGAGACATATAGACACCCCCAAATTGGCCTCTTTACCAGCCTGAGGGATCCGTAAGGAAGCAGAGGAAATCGCTGTTGAAATGATGGTCCTTTATTTACTCTCTCCCCCTTCTTGACATGGCACCTTGCATTTCTAACTGGGGCGAACAACAGGTCTGGGGAATGTTGAGAACAGAGCAAGTGCCCTGAGAGGCCATATTCTTGGAAGAGTGGTGATTTAAAATCACAAGTAGAGAGGGGAATGTGGCTGTGCTTGCAGGATGGGCTGGGCCCTGCCAAGGAGGAGCACGTGTTTGCTGTGGCTTCCCAGGCCTGTGAGCTTCCCAAAGCCTCTGTGGGTTTGCTAGAGAGAAAGAGATGAGAGGTGGACAGTACTGGCCATGCTATCAGGCCTGACGGTGCACCCGGAGTTACGATGACCCAAGTCCCGCATCCCGGTCAAACTATAACACAATATGCATTGAGCACACGCCTAGAAGGTTCCTCAACTCAAACATCTAAAGTATACCACTGCAAGGACAGGCTCCATGTGAGCTCTTAGTTTAAAATCTCTCTCCTGGAGTGCCTCAGGGGCTAAAATGTGAGGCAAGGGAAGAAACAGAAGGTGACAAAGAGCCAGTGGTTGTTGACCCTGGCTGCTCCAACGGTGATTGGAAGGAACATTGAGGAACGGAAGACTCCATCCAAATTATCAAGTCAGGGCCCTTGCTGTGGATTCTGGCAGTGGGAAAATTTTTAAAGTCCCCACCACATATGATCCCATGGTGCCACCAAGCTAGGACCTAGGGGACAGCCCGGGGGTCATGGGGTTCTATGAAGGGTGGCAGGAAGGACAGAACCAGGTAAACCTGAGCATCCATCAAGACGAGGAAAAGACTTGATTAGTCATAAATCTCTGAAGTTGGTTGGAAATTCTGATCCCAGGGAACCAGAAAAGACCGTGTGTGTCTGTGTGTGTGTGTGTGTGTGTGTGTGTGTGTGATGTTTGGGGGATGTTTAGTTCTTTTTATAGACTAAAAGTATGTGCACTAATTAAAATAAGTTTCCCTGCATAACTGCAAGTAGGAGGCATTAGCAGCATTGGGAAGGAGCCATGTAAGCTATAGAGGGCACCAGTGATTCTATGGCAAGCAGCAAGGACAAAATGATCACTCCTGCAACCTGCTATTTTTCACTTTAGAAAGAAAGAAAAGAGTCGGGCATGGTGGCACAAGCTTGTAATCCCAGTACTTGGGAGGCTGAGACAGGAGGATCGCAGGTTCGTGGCCAGCTACTTAGTGAGGCCTCCACAACTTAGTGAGACCCTGTTTCCAAATAAAGAATGAAAAATAGGGCTGGGGGTGTAGCTCAGAGGTAAAATGCCCCTGGGTTCCATTCCCAGTACCGCAAAAAAAAAAAAAAGAAAAAAAAAGAAAAAGAATGAAAGGAAAGGAGGAGAAGGTGGAAGGGAGAGAGGGAGAAAGAATTCCCTTTGAGAAAACGAAACCAAGATGTATCTCAAGAGCTACAAATTTCATGACAACATAAGCCCCAATGTCAGTAGCATGTGCCCTTCCCTGAAGAACTTTTAAAGTAGCCATGTCTGGAAGCCTTTGAGAAATATGCAGAGAGCAGATGTTAGGTGCTCTTATCCCAAAAAAGAAAAAAGAAAAAAAAGTCACTGCAGAAGGTGATGCATATGTTAATTTGCTTACCCATAGTAATTATTTCAGTGTGTATACATATATCAAAACATCATGTGATATACCTTAACTACATACAATAATATATATATATATATATTATATATATATATATATATATATATATATATTTGGCAGTACTGGGAATTGAACCCAGGGGTATTCTACCTCCGAGCCACACCCCCCAAGCCCTATTTTTTATTCTTTATTTTGAAGCAGGGTCTCACTAAGTTGTGGAGGGCCTCACTAAGTAGCTGAGGCTGGCCGCGAACCCGGATCCTCTGGTCTCAGCCTCCCAAGTACTGGGATTACAAGCGAGCACCACCATGCCCAGCTAAAATATATTTAAAAAAAATAGGCAAAGAAAGCTGCTTGGTGCCGGCAGGGAAGAGGGGCCCATCCGAGGCAGAGAGTGATGGGAGAGGTATGTCTGTTCAGACTTGACACCAAGAAGCCAAATCTGTCCTGTTATTTGAGACTTTCCTATCAACTGTTGCTTGGAGAGGTAACATCTGTCAGAACAGGTTCTATGTTCTGTTTTTTTTTTTTTAATCTTAACTTTGCAAGATTAAAAGTTGCCAAACTCACTCTGTAGTGGTGGAATCTGAGACAGAGCTGGCAACTTGTAGACACCACACGTGATGTCCTCACCCCATCGGGAAACATTTACACAGTGCTCCATGTCTGCAGTGTATTTCACATTGCATTAGTTTTTCTCCAAGGTTTACTATTTTAGAGATTTTTGGTGAGTAAAATTAGAGAAAAAAAATTTTTTACAGTCTCATACAAACTGTCCGTATGCTGATAACAACCCATGAAATACATTTACTATTTCATGACAGATAAAATTGAGGTTAAGGAAGAGTCAAGCTTTCAGTAGTGATTATATATATCATTTTCTAAACTGAACTTTGGAAACTTGTGTCCCTGAGTTTGTACTTTATCTTTTTACCAAAGAAGCCATTCCTCTTAATTTTCTCATGAACAGCAACCCAGTTTCAAGTGTTTTTTTTTTTTGTACTTAACATATTAGCACCTTTAAATTTTTTTTCAATGAGCCTTTGAAGTGCTGTTGATGAAAAGAAAAATCCCCATCTTGATATCAGGCCGGAGTTTGAACATGCAGAACTTACTGAAGAAATAGTAGAGATTCTGTCACTTTCTTTTTAAAATCTAAATTTGTTGTCCTTTTCAGTGAAACTATTACTATCCCTAATGTGGCCATTGGCCATTTCAATCCTTTTTGTAAATAGGACGTGTGTGTGTATGTGTGTGTGTGTGTGTGTGTGTGTGTGTCTGTGTGTGTGTACTCAATTTTTGTATCTACTTGTTTGTCTTCATCATATCTCTATAAAGAATAGGGAGATATCTTCATGTTCTGCAAGCTGCACCTGAAGCCAAGATTGATTAATGAGTTGCCAAGTTCACAAAGGATCTTAGGGAAGCTGTGTAGCAGCAGGGGCAAGGAGAATCATCTAGTAACTAATAAAGGAAGAAGGAAGGTGACCTTGGATGACTTACTTAACCTCAAAGCCTAATGATTTTCAACAACAAAACTGAAATGATATCAGCCAGGCCCAATATTCTGTTATGACTATCAAAAGAGATTATAGTTGGAAAATGGTTTGTAAACTTCAAATTACTATTACTTGTGTTTATAGTCATATACTATTTGATATGCCTTGGCATATTATTACAGTATGTACATATATGCCTGTACAATGCATTCTCAGAAACTATTTGAAAACTTATATTCTGACAAATTGGAAAATCTAAAAGAAATTGACAAATTTCTTGACACATACAACCTACCTAAATTGAACCAAGAGGTTATAGAAAACCTAAACAGTCCAATAACAAGCAATAAGATTGAAGCAGCAATAAAAAGCCTTCCCACAAAGAAAAGCCCAGGACCTGATGGATTCCAGCTGAGTTCTACAAGACTTTTAAGGAAGAACAAAAAGCCAAGTGCGGTGGCATATGCCTCTAATCTCAGTACTAGGGAGACTGAGATAGGAGGATCACAGTTTTGAGGCCAGCTGCAGCAATTTAGCAAGACCTTCAGCAACTTATCAAGACCCTGTTTCAAAATAAATAAAAGGGGTTGGAGGTCTAGCTCAGAGGTAGAGGCCCCTGGATTCAATCCCCAATACAAAAAAAAAAAAAACTAAATCCAATGCTCCTCAATTTATTCCATGAGATAGAAAGAGATGGAATATTCCCAAACTCATTCTATGAAGTATGTATCACCTTGATACCAAAACCAAATAAATACATCTCAAGGAAAGAAAATTACAGACCAATATCTTTGATGAACATAGATGTGAAAATTCTTAATAAAATACTATCGATTCTCATTTGAAATCACATCAAGAAGATAGTACACCACCACCAAGTTAGTTTCATTCCAGGGATGCAAGGTTGGTTCAATATATTCAAGACAGTAATTGTAATCCATCACAGAAACAGAACGAATGACAAAAACCACATGATCATCTCAATAAATGAAGAAGCAGCATTTGTCAAAATCCAATACTCATTCGTGCTAAAACACTGAGGAAACTAGGGATAGAAGGTCCTTACTTCAATATCATAAAGGCAATTATGATAAATCCAAAGCCAACACCATACTGAATAGGGAAAAAACTGAAAGTATTTCTTCTAAACTCAGGAACAAGACAAGGATGCCCACGTTCACTACTTCTATTCAACATAGGACTTGAAGTTCTAGCCAGAGCAATAAGTCAAGAGAAGGATATTAAAGGGATACAAATAGGAAAAGAAGAAATGAAATTATCTAATAATTTCTTTGTAGATGACATGATCCTATACTTACAAGATAAAAAAAAACTCAACCAGAAGACTTATAGAGCTGGTAAACAAATTTAGTAAAGTAGCCGGATACAAAATCAACTTACAAAAATCAGTCGTTTTTCTATACACCAACAATCAATCCACTGAAAAAGAAAAAGCAGAAAACAATTCCATTCACGATAGCCTCAAAAAAAAATCCTAAGTATAAATCTAACCAAGGAACTAAAAGACCTCTACAATGGAAATTATAGAACACTGGAGAAAGAAATTAAAGACCTTAGAAGATGGAAAAACTGCCCATGTTCTTGGATAGGCAGAGAAAACATCATCAAAATGGCCACACTATCCAAAGCAATCTACAGATTCAATGCAATTCCTATTAAAATACCAATGACATTCTTCACAGAACTGGAAAAAATGGTCCTAAAATTCATATGGAAAAACACAAGGCCCAGAACTGCCAAAGCAATTCTAGCAATAAGAACCATATTGGAGGTATCACAACACCCGATTTCAAATTATACTAGAGTATAATTTGTACTTGCTGAGGCTGGTATAATTTGTATACTTATTTGTATTTGTATTTGTTATAGTAATAAAACCAGCATGGTATTGGCACAAAAACAGACACATAGACCAATGGGATAGAATAGAAGATACAGAAACAAATCCACACACTTAAAGTCAGTTGATTTTTGATAAAGGAGTCAAAAAACATACACTGGAGAAGATAGCCTTTTCAACAAATGATGTTGGGAAAACTGTCTATCCATATGTAGAAGAATAAAATTAGATCCCCATCTCTCACCCTGCACAAAGGCCAACTCAAGATGGATCAAAGACTTAGAAATTAGACCAGAAACTGTGCAATTACTAGAAGAAACCATAAGACCAGCTCTCCAACATATAGGCACTGGTAGAGACTTTCTCAGTAAGACTCTCAAAGCTCAGGAAATAAAACCAAGAATCAACAAATGGGATGCTATAAAATTTAAAAGTTTCTGCACAGCAAAGGAAGTAATGAAGAGCCCAAAGAGAGAGCCTATAGAATGGGAGAAAATCTTTGCCAGCTACTTCTCTGATAGTATCTAGAATATATAAAGAACTAAACAACTTAACACTAAAAAAGAAATAACCCAATAAAAATGGGCAATAGAACTGAAAAGACACTTCTCAAAAGAAGAAACACCATTGGCCAATAAATATATGAAAAAATGTTCAACATCATGAGCAATCAGGGAGATGCAAATCAAAACTACACTGAGATTCCATCTAACTCCAGTTAAATGGCAATCATCGAGAACACAAACAATAACAAATGTTGGCAAGGATGTGGGGAAGTAGGAACTCTTATACACTGTTGGTGGAACTATAAATTAGTCCAACTACTATGGAGATCAATTTGGAGTTTCTTCAAAAAACTAGGGGTAGAAACACCATATGACCCAGCTATACCACTCCTCGGGATATTTCCTATTCTAGCAGTTACATAGTATTATTCTAGAAACATTAACATTAGATTAATAAAGATCACCCAGAAATTAAAGTACTGTATTTATCCCAAACAATATGCAAAAGTCACGTGGGTTCAGAATCAATACCCTTTGTTCTATTAGAAATAGATGATAGTTAAAACAAAAACCTTCTCCTCAACTTATTAAAAGTTTAAAAGTATCAAGAATATCAGTAAGTATTCAGAAATTCAGCAAAACTAAAAAAAACTAAAAACCTATGGAATGAACACTTATAACAAACAGCATTTATCAGGGAAATT
This sequence comes from Glis glis, assembly GCA_004027185.1. Classification (NCBI taxonomy): domain Eukaryota; kingdom Metazoa; phylum Chordata; class Mammalia; order Rodentia; family Gliridae; genus Glis; species Glis glis. Next base: position 17,805 of record PVJS01012904.1, read on the forward strand.
GTGTGTGTGTGTGTGTGTGTGTCTGGAGATTGAACCAAGAGGCATTCTACCTATGAGCTCCACCCCCAGCCCTATTTTTTATTTTGAAATAAGGTCTCACTAAGTTGCTGAGGCTGGCCTCGAACCTGCGATCCTCCTTTCTCAGCCTCCCAAGTACTACGATTACAGGTTTGCACCACCATGAGCGGCAGGAAGTGCATGGCAGGAAAATCTTTTTTCAAAGTCCTATGTATCCTAAACACTTTTCACATGTGCACTATGTATGTATAATGCATGTAATAATGTGTCTATAATGTATGTACAATGTCTATAGCAATGCATACACAATTATAGTATCTGTGCCAATGTATGTGCCGTGACATGTATATGTACACATATGTACAGTGTGACTAGCAATATGTAAAATGAACACACGATTCATATACATATGTTCAATGCATGTACAAGTTATATAAGAGAGCTTCTCAAACTTTCAGGTACATACAGATCCCTGGAATCCTAGCAGGTCTGGAGGGTGGAGCCTGAAATTCTGCATTTCAACAAGACCCCAGGTGATGCTAATGCTCGTGGTCCATGGGTAGCAAGGATCTTTAGATTTATCTTGCAAAGAGAAACATGAACATTGGAGGAAAATCCTGAGCTATCAAAAACAAAGACATTTTCTTGTGGAGCGAGTCAGCAGGCCTCGGGGAATTCTTTGAGGTATGCATCACACTTTGTCTTTAGAAGGCCACGCATGGTTGAGTCACTCCCACGGCCCACGTGAGTCTAGCACATTACAAGGGGCCTCGGGGATGGGAGCTGCAGGGAATAGGGATGGCTTGGCAGCCCAAAGCCCTGCAGGTGGGGTGTGGAAGCAACATGTCTTCAAACACCCAGGCCAGGTGAGATATGAAGTGTGAAAATGCTTTGCAAAGTGCAATATAAATGTCAGGTGATATTATCATCATCATTATTTTGGGCAATGTTCTGGGTCCTGAGTCATAGTCTTAGTGGGTGTGGAAAATAAAAGAAACCCAGTTCCTACTCTGGAAAGCACTGGATGGCACTGGAGAGCTTCGCTGAAGTTCCCATGAGGCCAGGGCTTGGACCACAGCATAAGGAAGGTAGAAGGGGGCATGAGGTTCATGCCAACTCCATCTGTCTTCCTCCTTCCTATCAACTCATTTCTCCTCTTACCCCGGCCGCCTCTGCCTGCATCCCTGCTCCTACCCACGACCTCCTAACCTTGCCCCAGTGCACAGTGAATTTTCCAAAGGAGCAGGAATGAGCTGCTTGGCTTCTCTCTGCAGTCTTCATCCAATCTCACTCAACATAGGTGTCATTCTACACTCATCACAGAGCACGAAATTTAAGCAAATTTGCTTGTTTCATCATTAGTCTTAAGAAAAAATATAAAGCAGGCTAGCTTCCCCCATTATATTTTTCATCTATCTATCTGTCCATCTGTATAGCTATCATCTATGCACATACACATGTATGTATGTATGTATTATGTATGTACATGTATGTATTCCTGTGTGTGTGTACATATTTTTCTTCATTTAAATTCTTCATGAAGTTGAACTGTCTCGGTCTTTGTTGCTGCATGTGGCTTATAAAGTTGTTTTATTTTATTCTGATGCTCTTATCTGTATTGTGGGTTGATCGTGGACAGTTAGCGCTGATAAGACTTTTCGCTTGTTGGTGTACGCTGATTTGTCTATGTGCTGTTGACCAACTATCAACATAAACAATGTTTACTCAAGAGTGGGAACTGCTTGTTTCTTTTTTTAATCTGTTTGAGTCTGTAATGGAAACTTTCCAGAGGATGGATTTCAATTACCTTGCTTTTGACAGCTACCTTGATCTTTATCTGATTGGGTGTACTTTGAGAAGTGGAGGAAAGAAATTGGGCTTCAAAGTCCAAGTTGCTATCAGTGGACTCAGCTAGAATTGAAATGAACAGAAAGTTTCTGATCAAATGTGTAATAGCAGTTGACCGTAAGAAGTGCATACTTGCTCAATATCTGATCAACAATCTATTGACCATCTCCCATGAGCAAGGATCTTGATTACAGTGGTCAACTGGACAGTATCTTGGCCCCAAAGGACTCACAGCCTGTATGGATGTGTTAGCCAATGTGTGTTAGTATGTTTAAATAGACTTGTCTGTCCCGATGTGTGTGTATTTGTGTGTGTGTGTCACGCGCAAGGGCTCAAGGAGAGTCCTCATGGGTGGATAGATAAACTTCTCTAAAACGTGTCAGGCACTGGGGATGTAATTCAGTGGTAAAGCATTTGCCCAGCATACGTGAGGCCCTGGGTTCAATCCCCAGCGTTGCCAAAACAAATAAAGAAAAAAAAATAAAAGCATCAAAGAATAGTGGAGGTAAGCCCAGTGTACTGAAAGAATGTCATGGGGCACCTGATCCAGTCCTGGAGGTTAAAGGAAGACTGTCTGCCAGAGTGACACCTAAACTGAGACTTGAAGGACAAGTAGGAATGCGGCCAGGCCATGTATAAGAGGAATGAAGGTGTGTTAGTCAGAGGAAAAGAAGAATCAGAGGCCCAAGGAGAGACTATGTGGGCAATAAATGTAGCTTTGAGTGTGAGGCAGGAGAACCCATGAGCATCAACTTGGGAGTAAGGAGAAACCGGATCACCCTTCCCAGACCCAAGAATGAGCTAAAAGCTCCACACCACCCACCATCACTCACGCACAACTACAATGGCAATCTCCGAAAGAGTCTCCTGCGACCCTAACTTTGTCTCCAGCCCACTTCTTCTCGCTTTGTGTAAGCATCGTGCAAGACACAAAGACCTAACCGTGGAAGGTGTGGGGCAGAAGAGGAGAGTTAAACTCTCTTATTGTTCACATAAGCTCTTTGTGAACAATAATTGTTTCCACCTCCAACTTACAGAACATCCCAGCACCAGGAGGCATCTGAACAAATGTTGTTTTAATATACTTTTATTGGTGCATTGTAACCATACATCATATTAAGGTTTAGTGTAATAGAAACACACATGCACACCACGTGTAATAGAAACACACCAGTGCGTTTCCCTCCAGATCCCACACCACTCCCTCCTCCTCCCCATTCATAATATTGAAATTGGTATTGATTGCTTCATGAATGTGCATAGGATTGTTTGAACTGTTTCCTTCATCAAGCCTCCTCCCTCCCTAAGTCCCCTTCCACTCTTCTATTGGTATCTCTCTCATTATTGGAAATCTCTTTTATTTTCCAGTTCCTTCCTAGCTTCCACATATGAGAGAAAACATATGACCCTTCACTTTCTGCAACTGGCTAGTCTCACTTAGCCCAACATTCTCTGGTTCTGTCCATTTCTCCTGCAAAGGACATACGTTTTAATAGATACCACGCTCCATTCCCCTGTGGTATTGCAAGGACCCCAGGCCTCTTTCCTGCAGCCCACAGGTTAGATTGCAGGTGAGTTGATGTGAAAGATCTAATGGGGCTGCCTGGGTGGATTTCCAAAGAAGCAATTTCTTATGAACATGGATCACAGTGATGTAGAGACCCAGAATATGTGTGATGGGAGAAGCCTGAGGCAGCATCAAAAACGACCCCATCAACGGGGACTGGGGCAGAGGTGATCAGCACCCCAGCTTTTGCTAAACTTAGCATGACTAGCCAAGTAAGAAAAGTCATGACTGAGAAAATGAGCAAGTCCAGCCAAGAGACTGGATGATGAAAAATTAAATATAGTTGAGACATAAAATTTTACAATGTAAGGACTGCAGGGTGATTGGATGTCTTTCATAGTTCAAGAATGCAGTTCAATGGACCATCTCTTGGCATTACCCTGAAAGCTTATACTTTTGATTAAAACCATAAAATCTATCTTAGAGATCCAGGAAAGAGTGTGCATTCCTTAAACCCAAACATTTTACCACCTGGACGACTAGTATTCTCATTTTCTCTCTATCTTTAATTTAATTAAAGCAGCCACAGCCAAGCTGGAATTCTTGCATGTGAACTTTGTGTAGGAAATTCAAAGAAATTTGAGACTTTTAAAGATTATTTAAGAGTTTACACGTAGGATCATTTTCAGGGGATACAAGCCAGACCCGAATTTAGCCAAGGGCTTGGAAAAATGATCATGAATACACCCTCGTGCTTCTTACCTGGAGGGGCTGAAAGTTGTGAGTGGGGACACCGGCACAGCCTACGTGAGTAATTCTGTGACTTATCATGTGCTGCAATGGAGGAGGTAGCGATGGGGGAGGAAGAAGGTCAGCTGGAGCCAGCGTAGTCTTGAATCCTGGCTATGGTTCTTTCAACATCATTCAGTTCATTTCTACCTTGTCTGCTCCACTTACATCCATTTTCCTGATTCCGCCAGAATCCCAAGTCCTCCCATAATTGCACTGGGCTAGATGTCGAGCAGGCAGTGAGGCTTGGAATTACCAGTGCCAAGATCTGTCACACTACAGAGCATTGTGTACTGTGAACCAGAAGCCCAAAGGAATATCAAAGTAATAAAATAATAATTGTGGTTACAAGGTGTTTAGCAAATCCAAATTTCCATGATATGCTAAATAAGAAAAACGTTTCTCAAGATGTATCTACCCTAATAAGAAGGGATCTCATGGTCTTATTCTCATGGTCTTTAGTCAGTTCTAAAGTATTTATTGAGATTCTCATATGTTTGAGGCACTGTAAAAAACAATGGGGATAAAAACATGGTCACATTTGTGACAATCCTTCCCCTTTCTACCTCCAACATAAACAGAATGGCAACTTGTCTATGGGAAAGGCAGACATCAATCCATAACTAGTTCTAGACCAGGAGCTGTGCTACACCCTGAGTCTCTGAAGTTTATTAGGACAAATCTTAGCTCATCCCTAAGACTTCATAAGCTATATGGCTATTGGTTTTTTTTTCCTGATGTTTTATAAAGTATATGAACTTTCAGGACCCAAAGAGTCATCATGCTATTCAAGAACAAAACTCTGAAAGATGCTAACATTTAGTCTAGCTATTTGGGAACCTGATAAAAAGGAGCAAATGAAATAGTAAAGGCAAAGTTTCTAGCAAAGAGAAATGGAGAGAAGAGAGTGAGAAAAAAAATAAAAGTTGCTTCCTTAGTATTGAACTTTAAAATACGACATATATATTTTGGTCCAGCATTCTCATCTTCGGTGGCTGTTTTATTCCCATGTCTTCTAAATAGGGCTGCCAGACCCAGCAAAAACAATTACGACAACAACAAAACCAGAAAGCAAAAGTGAAAAATGGGGAAATGTAGTTATATTTGAATTTCAAATAAAGTTATTTATTCTTTATCTGAAACTCAAATTTAACTGAATGTCATGCATTTTATCTAGTAACCCTATGTAGAATTAGCTCTCTACTTACAGAGAGGATGTACTGAGTTCTGGAGGGGAGAACCTACTTTTACCTGAGCAAGCTATCTGCTTAAAGTTCTCTGTATCCCTGCATTAACTTATTCTTACTCTTCCAAACTTTTATCCATCTTTGATTTAAGCCAAAAATGTTTGCTTGTTTCTTTGAAGAATTTTATTAGCTTTTATGAGTTTTTACCTAGCTGTTTCTCATTGCTTTTTAATTTTTGTTTGGCCTCTATCAGGTTAATAATTTCATTCTTGGTTTTATTTTCTAAAGACTGCAGGTACATGTAGGTACAAGACTGCAGGTACAAGGTGCCACATGGGAAATCAGTGGATTTTTAGTCAGGTAATGTATTAACATAGAGCCCCCTAGAAAACAACTCATCATGAACCCTAAATTCTTCTGCTAAAGGTGGAGCATGCATCAAGAAGAATAGATGAGGCCAGGCATGGTGGGGCATGCCTATAATCCCAGTATTTGAGAGGCTGAGACAGGAGGATCGCAGATTCAACTCAGTGAGACCCTGTTTCAAAATTTAAAAAATAAAAATAAAAAGTGCTGGGGGTGTATCTGTGAGGTAGAATGCTGCTTGGTTCAATCCCTAGTACCAAAGAACAAGGAGGAGGAGGAGGAAGAAGAGGAGGAGGAGGAGGAGAAGGAGGAGGAGGAGGAGGAGGAGGAGGAGAAGGAGGATGATGAAGAGGAGGAGGATGATGAAGAGGAGTAAGAGAAGGAGGAGGAGTAAGGTGGAAGAGGAGGAGAAGGTGAAGAGGAGAAGATGAATGAAGGAAGGAGAGGAGGAGGAGGAAAAGGAAGAGGAGGAGGAGGAAGAGGAGGAGGAAAAGGAGGAGGAGGAGGGGGGGGAGGAGGGGGAGGAGAGGAGCTGAGGATGTTCTGCTGAGGATGTGAGACCATCAATCAGCAATATTCTTTACACAGGACATCTAGTTTCAAGCACATAATCTCTGGTTAAGTTTGAATTAGTTAAATTCATTTATTAATTCATAGATATTTGAATACCTGAGCAGGAGACACCATGCTGGACAACATGTTGAGCAAGAAAGACTGGGGCCTACGTTTGCAGAGTGGGCTGTCCACAGCCATGTGTCCAGCCTGGTGACTGCCAGCCACATGTGGCTACTTTCATTTAAATTTAAATGAACAAAAATTGCATATGGCACTAGTCACATTTCAAGTGTTCAATAGTCATACGGGGCAAATGCTGACCGTCTTAGCACAAATTGTATAGAATTTCTAACATTGCCAAAGTCCTATTTATTTCTATAGGGAAAATAAACACAAAATGGTTCAATGGGTCAAAGAAGGGGTCAGATGATAGGACCAGGAACACACCGTTGGCATTAGCCATGTGGACATGGTTGGGGGCCTGGATGGGAGCAGGGGTAATAGATCAATGGTGGCAGAAGCCCAATTGCAGGAGCTCAAGGGAGAACAGGAGTTGGAAACAGCAGGTGCAGACAGCATTTCTGAAAGCTTTTCTTATGAAAGAGAGGAGAAAAATAGAATCATAGCTGGCATGAGAAATCAAGTCCAGAGAAAAGGGAATTTTTTTTCTTTTTTGTTACAAGACATAGCGACACATTTGTATGCTGATATGAGTGATCCAGTAATGCAGGAAAATTGGATGCTGTAAGGAAGAGGCAGTAGCATGCTGGAGCGATGCTCTTGGGTGAGCGAGGGGAGGTAGAACCGAGTGCCCAGTGGGAGAGCCTGATCTTGCACTGCGATGGAGTTTAGGACTCACTAAGTACCAATGAGCCGGGCATGGTGGCGCTCACCTGTAAGCCCAGCTATTCAGTCGGATGAGGCAGGAGAACCACTAGTTCGAGGCCAGCCTGGGCAACTTAGACCAAGTCTCAAAATAAAATTTAATAAAGGGCTGGGGATGTGGCTCAGTGATAGAGTGCTTGCCTAGAATGTGAGAGAACATTTGAGAAACAGCAGATCCAGGAATCTCTGACCTTCTTCCATGAAGAAGACCACACAGCCTGTCATTTCTCCCTTTTTTTTTTTTTTTTTTGCAGTACGGGGGATTGAACCCAGGGGCATTCTGCCTCCAAGCTACACCTCCAGCCCTATTTTATTTTTATTTTGAAACAGGGTCTCTCTAAGTTGATGAAAGTCTCACTGCTTGCTGAATCTGTCCTCAAACCTGTGATCCTCCTGTCTCTGCCTCCCAAGTACTGGAATGACAGGCGTGTGCCACCACACCCTTCTCCCTTCCTTCTCCCCTGAAGACCCTCCTGTCCTGTTCTAAACCAGGAAGGAAGGAATGTCATGCAGGAACACCAAGCAGAATCTGCCCCCACAAGCTTGCTAAGTTCCCTCCAGTTCATTCCTACTAGCACATACCCTTTGTTCCTCCAACCAGCCTTCTACAGGGCTGTCCACAAAAATACACATTGCCCCATTTCTTTGGTTTTTCATTTCTGAAGGCTCTTGTGTCATGTAAAACTTAAAAAAATAAATGTGTTATGCTTTTCTCTTGTTAATCTGTCTTTTGTTATAAGGGTCTCAGCCACAAACTTTGGGATGGGTAAAGAAAGGTCTGACTTTTTCTCCCCTACAGTAACATGGCCAGTCATCTCAACTAAAGTGACATGAGTCTACCCAAGTGCCAGCCACTGTTTTTATCTGTGTATATAGCTGTCCCTCAGTATCCACAGGGGATTGGTTCTAGGATCCCCGATTGAGACCATAATCCATGGATGCTCAAGTGCCTTATATGAAATGAAGTTGTATTTACATAGAACCTACACACATTATTTCCTGGTTTTGTTTCTGTTTTTGTTTTATTTTGTTTGGGGGTGGCACTAGGGATCAAATAAAAGGGTGTTCTACCTTTAAGCGGCAACCCCAGTCCTCTTTTTGTTTTTTTATTTTTATTTTTTTTTTGCGGTACCAAGGATTGAACCCAGGGGCGTTCTACCTTCAAGCTACACCTCCAGCCCCTATTTTTTATTCTTTATTTTGAAACTGGGTCTCACGAAGTTGCAGAGGGCCTCACTAAGTAGCTGAGGCTGGCCGCGAACCCGGATCCTCCGGTCTCTGCCTCCCAAGTACTGGGATTACAAGCGTGCGCCACCACGCCCAGCCCCTCTTTTTATTTTTTATTTTGAATCAGGCTTTCACGAAGTTGCTTAGGGTCTTGCTAAGTTGCTGGGGCTGGCCTTGAACCTGTGATCCTCCTGCCTCAGCTTCCCAAATACTGGGATTACAGGTGCATGACACCATGCCCAGCCTTCTCATGTATTTTTAAATCATCTCTAAGTTACTTATAATACCTAACACGATGTAAATGCTATGTAAATAGTTGTTGTACTGTATTATTTAGGAAATAATAAGAAGAAAGTGTGTACCTATTCAGTGAAAATGCAATTTTTTAAATATTTTGATCCACTATGTTTGAATGAAAAAATGTGGAATCCATAGATATAGAGGTCCAAATGTGTATCTTTCTCATTTAATCATGGTAACAGCCTAATAAGGGAGAAACTATTATTATCTTTTATAAATGAGAAATTGAAAGTAATTAATGGAGCAATCATTCATGCCCAGGTCTGATGCAATACCCTCATTTAAATTAATTATTTTAAGCTGTGGGATAAAATATACAAATCATAAAATTTACCACTTTTAAATGAACATACATTGGTGCTAAATATGTCACATTGTTGAGCAACCATCGCCCCCATCCATCTCCAGGAGTTTTTCATCTTCCCAAGATGAAACTCTGTACCCATTAAACACTAACTCTCCACTTTAATTGTTTTAAATACACGAGTGTGTTAGACTTATTAAAAAAAAAAGTCAATGTAAATGGTTATCAAATTAAAGAGAAGAGCCAGGTGTGGTGACACACACCTGTAATCCCAGTACTTGGGAGGTTGAGACAGGAGCATCGCAGGTTCGAGGCCAGCCTCAGCAACTTAGCGAGACTCTCAGCAACTTAGTGAGATCCTGTTTCAAAAACAAAAAACATATAGGATTAGGAGTATAGCTCAGAGGTAGAATGGCCCTGGGTTCAACCCCTTGTACAAAGAAGGGGGGGAGTGGGAAGAGGGACTTAGTGATTTTTGGCAATGTGTTTAAAATTAAAAATATTCACTAATTTTTTTTAATTATACACCAAGAGAATCACCTTTCAGTCTTGAGTGACGAGATAAAATAAGAAGTCGATAATGAAAATTAGTCAAGTTCCTACCTAGGCACGAGAGGCCCCTGGGTTCTTGCTGGGTCCTCTGGAGTCCAACTGACCAACCACATTCCAGGGACAAATCAGGGTCAAGTTGCACCTACTACACAAACAGCCATCGCCATGAGGTCAGGCCTGGCCAGCCGCAGCAGTGCTCACTCTCCGGGAGCTTGAGGGGCCACTGGCTCCAGGAGGACCTTGGCTTCACTTCAGCCCCCAGCTCAACCTTGGTCCAGCTTGGGAAGGTCAAGCTACCTCTCAAAGATCCATGTGACTGAGTCCTCAGGGAGCTCCTGTGAGGGGCTGGGAATTCTTGCAGAGGAAGTAAAGAATCCTCCCAGAGAGCCTGAGTTAGAATAACGAGAGTATGGGTAGCAATGAGACCTAGATGGTTTCTAACTACCTTCTCCATGAGAATAAACACCATCTCCAATCCTCTAATGTTAATACTATAAAGTCTTGAACTGCAGCAAGCTAATGTGGGGATAAGCAAACTCTAAGACAAAAAAACAAATGCACAAATCTAATACACGTTTTAGTTCCCATTTATAGAACACATTTGGTGGACTCAAGTTTTGAAGTGAAATTTAAGAATACAATAACTTGAAGTGTTTTTCCTATATTTCTACCCATACAGTGAGTGTAATAGCTGTTGACCTTACCCTGGAGCTGTTATGGACAAAACAAAATGAAATTTGGGATTTGCACAGGAAGAAACAAGGGGGGAAATCTGAATTCACATCAAGTATCTGGGTAATCACCACTTTCTTGAAAATGTTCATGTTTTTCAAAACATCTGCCGTCTTTTCAGTATGGCATTAAGATGTGTAATGTTATCTCCATAAATATTTCTACACCAAATGAAACAGCCAATAAGAGCTCACTTATTAAGCACTACCATCAGGTATTGCTCTAAGAATTTTACATGTATTAGCTCATTTAATGCTCATAAAAATTCTATGGAATAAGCATTATTACCCATTGTGTGGGTTATTGCATTATTATAAACATCAACTATGAAAAGAACCAGCAATCTGAAAAACGTTAATGTTGTATGATTCCATTTATATGAAATATGAAATGCCCTGATTAGGCAAATCTGTAGAGACAGAAAATAGATTAGTGGTTGTGAGAGGGAGGGTGGGATGGGGAATGACTGGTGGTGGGTTTGGGGTTTTTTTAGGGGGGGATGATTAAAATATTTGTGGCAATGTTTGTATAACTCTGTGATTACACTAAAAGCCATTGAATTGTACACTTTAAATGGATGAACTTTATGTTATGTGAATTATATATCAATAAAGATGTTTAAAACCATATCGAGTAGAGGCTCATGATCAGTTACAGACCGAGGGAGGGTAGCAGCTTGCTGCAGTTTGGATCTGAAATGTTCCCCCAAAGACCCATGTGTTAAAGGCTTGGTCCCCAGCTTTGGCGCTATTGGAAGGTGGTAGAACCTTTAAGAGGTGAGGCCTAGTGGAAGGTTTTAGGGCACTGAGGTCCTTGAAGGGATCATGGGATGCTGGTTTCTTCCTGTTTCTTTCCCAGCCATGAGGTGAATGGGCTTCCTCTGCCACATGCAGCTGCCGCCATGATGTTCTGTGTCACAACAGGCCCAAAGCAATGGGGCCAACCGGTCATATGCAGAAACTTCCAAAAACTGTGAGCTAAAATAAGCCTTTCCTCTTTTTTTTTTTTTTTTGGTGGTACTGGGGATTGAACCCAGGAGTGTTCTACCTCTGAGCTACACCCCCAGCCCTATTTTATTTTTATTTTGAAACAGGGTCTTACTAAGTTGATGAGCATCTAACTACTTGCTGAGGCTGTCCTCAAACCTGCGATCCTCCTGTCTCAGCCTCCCAGTTACTGGGATTACAAGCATGCACCACCATGCCCGACTATGCCTTTCCTCTTTTTAAGTTGATTGATCTCAGTTTTTTGTTACAGTAATGGAAAGCTGACCACATAGCTATACCTATTTCTATATATTTATACAAATAGTATTATTTTGCACAAATTTAGCATGAGGCTACTTTATAATCTAGACTTTGAGTAACAGCACATTCAGTGGGATTTCTGCTGAATTTCAGGAATAATTAATGTATCTGGACATAGATGGTGTATCTGCTCCCCTGGGCTGGACATGACTGCTACTTCTCCTCATTTTGAGGAGGGAGTAGAAGGAGCTTTGTTTATTCTATCTCGTTGAGTAGGAATTGTTGTTGGTCTAGTATGGTGCTCTGCTTTGAATGTGGTTTGTCCCCCCAGGGTTCATGTTTTGGAAGCTTGATCCCCAGGGTGGTGATCTGAAGAGGTAGGGCCTCATGGGAGGTCCTTAGGCCAGTTGGGGGTGCCCTCAGAAGGGATCGTGGGACCTCAGTCTTTCCCTCTGGCTTCCTATCTGGTATGAGATTATCTCTCTCTATTTCCCTCACAACAACTCCAGCCAGAAGACCTTCACCAGAGCCAGGCTGATACCAGTACCATGTTCTCAAACCTCCAAAACGATAAACTCAATAAACTTTTTTATAAAGTAGCATAACTCAGGTATTTTGTATAGTAATGAAAATGGACTGATAGACATGAAAACCCAAATAGTAGAAGGGTGTACCCGGATGGTGAGTAGATGAAGAGGTGGACTGTGCTCTTGGTTTTCACCGTGTCCCCTTCCTTCTATCCTCTGACCTCGGATGCTTGGGCTGGGGCTCTGCAAACCAAACCTGTTTTCCAGCTTGTTCCATGTTAGGCTTTGCCCATAGGGGTGTCTGGGGAGAGACTAGAAGAATAGAGGAGGGAGAGTTTGGCCCTCCTTGTAGGCTTCCTGTCTGGTTGCAGTTCTGGGGCATGTCAGTCCAACAATACTTCTTCAACCTGGACACTGAAGCTTCTTCTGGTAGCAGAAGATGAAGCAAATTTGAAGTTTTACCAACACTTGCAGGGCCAGTGTCACGCCATCCCTCAGGGGACGGAGCACCTGCACTTGCCAGCAGGTGTCTCCTCCCCAGGGGTCTGGGCTCCACATCAAACGGGGCCTCCTCTGAACTCAGAGATGCTAACACCAGCCAAGTGGCACATCCCCCTCAGAGGTCTATTTTGACTCTAAGTTGCCTGTGATGGGTTGAATTCTATCCCTCCTAAAATTCAGATGTTGAAGTCAAACCCCCCTCCACCTGGAGTGTGACTTTATTTGGAAATAAGGTCATAGAATATGTAAATAGTAAGATAAGATGAGGTTCATTAGGCCCAACCCTAATCCAAGATGACTGGTGTCCTTGTAAAAGGGGAAATTTGGCCACAGAGACTTGAACCCAGGAAGAATGTCATGCGAAGGTGACGGCAGACTCTGGGTTGATGCTTCTATAAGCCGAGGAACACCCAAACTGCCAGCAAACCACTAGAAGTTGGGGGCAAAGCATGGCGCAGATTCTCTCTCACACCCTTATAAGGAAACAGCCCTGCTGACACCTTGACCTTGGACTTCCAGCCTCCAGAACCATGAAAAGATGAATCGGTTACTCAAGCAGCCCAGTTTGTGGGACTTTGTTATGGTAGCTCTAGGAAACTAACACACGGCCCTTCCTCCAAGCTTCTAAATCTAATAATCCCAATCTTTGCCAAGTGTTTTCAGTCATCTGGATGCTCATCCACCTTAATTTTAATACCTTGCTAAAATTTCCAAAATAAAAATTCCAATAGTTAATACCCCATACTAAAGCACTAAAACACCTGTGCTCCTCAGTTGCCTCTGGAGGCTCTTCCAGGATAGAAGGGACACAGTGTGGATCTTGCCACCAAGAGGCCAAGTGATCTCTTCAATAACTATCCTACTGAGGGCTCGGCTTAGCTCTCAGGTGCTGACAGGTTGGCCATTCAGAGGTAGCAGTAGTTAGACTGGCCTTGAGAAGGGAAAATGTAAGTACTTGGGCCCACTGTGGCCACCCCATTCATGCACTGAAGGAGGCCCATGACGAAGGCTGGCTGGGCTGATCTGACTGAGTCTTTTGTCCCCTTCTTCAGTGTGTAATTTATCATGGATACTGACATGGGATATAAAATCTTCATTCTTTGTGCTGGATCCCCATCTGCAATAGCTCAACTCCAGTCCTCCTTATCTCTGATCTTGTCTTTCTTCTCCTCCCATGCCTGTGCCAGGTGGTGAAGCAATTTGCCCAGAAAATTCTATACTCCCATTTCAGGCCATTTCTCCTTCCATGTAAAGTGATGGCCAGGGATACCACTCACGACTCTGCCCACTGGGAGCTTTTCTTCCCTCTGCACTGACTTTGGGGATGTTCTTGAAAGTAACTGCACTGCAGCCACTGTTGAACCATCTCTAACTAAGCTCCTCCTCCGGCTGGTCACAGAGGATTCCCACTGGCTACAGATGTGAACTGAGGGAGTGATTAGACCACTGTGGTTGTACCAGGTGGGACTGGTTACCTACTAAAGCTTCCTGCTTTGCTCTCTGATCCTGTCGGGTTTGGATCCCAGGTGTACCATCTCCATCCAGGGATGGACAGCTGCTGGGTCCATCCATCATATGACTTAGTGGGTCTGATGAACTTTTAGAGTTGGCAGTTGCCTCATGGCCAAGTGCTCCATCTCTACCAGATGCTGACAACTTTCCAGGAGCAGTATCTCACCAGGTGTGCAATGCCACACTACAAATGCAATTGGCATGGCTCTACTCCAGGATCCCAGAGACACATTCTGACACCTCCACTGGGGTTTAATACAAATACACACAGCAGCCGGCCCCAAGACGCCTCTGACATACCATAAGGTCTGCCGGATTGGATAGACCCACCAGCAGGATGGAATGCTCCATGGTCTGGTCTTATTTCAGGCCCCACTTAAAAGCTGACACCCTTCCATGTCATTCGACAAATGGGCCAGAGCATTTCCTGGGCATGCAACGTTGCCTGAAGAACTCAAAGAGGCCTACCACGCAATGCGCTTCCTTCTTTGTGGTAGGATACAGGACGCAATGGTCTATTTGTGACTCTGGATGGCCCACTGACCCTGAACTCCTAGAAACTTCACTCACTGGAAAACCCCTTGAATTTTTTATGTGATTGATCCACTACCCTTTGAAGCACATGCATGAAGACCTCCAACATCCTCGCCACCTCTCTCTTATCCTAGTCAATCAGCATGATGTCCTCAATTGGGTGAATCGATATGACATTTTGCAGGATGCTCAGTGGTCTGTATTTCCTCGGCCTGGCACATCCAGCACTGTACTTGCAAACAGAGCTGCTACTTGGTTGAGCTTGGGGAGTCTACACAGATACAGAAAAGATAGAAACTCGTGCAAGTTTACATAAAAAATTGTGGGGCCAGAAATAGACACATTGTTCTTTCCAATATGATTAAGATTAACACCTGTTTGGTAAGCAAAACGTGCATAGATACCTATAGATAAAAATGCCTTGATACACTCCTTTCCATGCTTGGTTGGGGGCCCGCTTTATTTACTAATGAGAGGACCTCTCCATCAGGACTTGCTACTCTGTCGTCAACTGGTTTTCTCTTTGCCTTTGAACAGGAACGCTTGGCTTGTGTATGTCCAGTCACAAAGTTGCCTTGATAAAAACCATATGAAAATACCACAAAGCCAAAGGCCAATATTATTACATAGAGCATGCTTTGTCAAAAACCACAGTTTTAACATTTTTAAAAATATCTCTTCCTAAGGCTTATTCGCTCAACCCAGGCTACGCGATGCAATCCCCAGTCCTTGTGATAGGTCCAACCCAACAGAGTCAGGAGACTGATGTGACATTTGATATCAGCCACAACTTTAAAAAGGAGAGAGGAGGAAAACTTAGAACAGATGACTTCTGGGGTCAGGTTAGCGCCAACCCTGAGGCGGTTCGGAGTCAGGGGCCTCCCCATTTGTAAGAAGGGCCCCTCACCTTTATCTCCCAGCTGCCTTGATTAAACAGAGGTCCCAAGAGGCTGGAAAGCCACCTCATATTCTCATCCTCCTTTTCTCTATCACGTTTCACAAACTACCTCCCATTCCAAATGCCTACCTCCTTCCTCTGCCAAGGGGAAAATTATTAGGTGTCGGCACATTCAATGGATGGTTATTCGGT
Source organism: Glis glis (assembly GCA_004027185.1). Lineage (NCBI taxonomy): Eukaryota > Metazoa > Chordata > Mammalia > Rodentia > Gliridae > Glis > Glis glis. The sequence goes on from PVJS01012904.1 coordinate 33,486, forward strand.
TGCACTTGAAAATGTTCATTTACTGTAACAGGCTCATTATTCTAGGAATGTAATTGGAACCCAGACTGTTATGACCTCAGGAAATAGAATGTAACAAAGCTATGCAGAAATATTAACTTTTACCCAAAGCTGGGAAGGACTTTCCTTGGAGAACGTGAACTAATCCATCACCCCCCACCTTCCTATTCTCTTAAAAACCTACAGAAGACTGGAACTTTGGGAACTTCTGAGAACTTCTAACCAAAAATCCTTACTTGACCTATGGGGAAGCTGAAGCCTATCAACTTAAAAAAAATAGAACTTCTGTTCTAGAGAATTATTTCTAGAGATCACTAAAATTAGTAGACAAGAACTAGGCAAGGAAGACTTTGGGTGAACAACATGGAAGTTGGGTGGACTTAAAGCCGTATGCTAAGATGATGAGTATTGAAAACATTTAAGATGTTGAAGAAAAATAAAGAGGGGAACCAGGGGACCAGTAAACACCAAAGCCCATATTAATGTCTTATGAAAAGCAAGGGGATCAGACAAGATGACAAGGGCCCGTCTAGTTCTGACATTCTATTTCATGATGTCTATAATGCTTCTTGAAATTATTAATAACATGGTGCTTAATGTAAATATAACATACTGCAGGCCATTTAAATAGCCAACACAGCAATCTGATTTTATATAAATGATTCAGACTGGGAACTGTTCAACAAATGGACTTAAAATAATTAGAAATGTTATCCCCTTCTAGTGAGCCAAGCTTAGGCTAATCTGGGGCCTTATTTTTAAGCCTCAGAATAGCTGTATTCTAGAAGTCTCATTTGAGTTTGGTTTCCCTTTTTGAAGTAAGGTTTTATGGCCTCACGTGACTTTATAAGAAGGACATCATTATACACACTCACACATACACATGAGCCATGATTGAAATTTCTAATTTCAGCTGCTGAACAAAGACTATTTTGTAGCATAATAAAGACATATTTACTAGTATTAAAATGGCAGGTTTATCGTAAATGTTCTAACATTAAAAATGCAGTGGGGTTTTTAGAGGGATTTTTTAGACTCAAAATAATTTATAGTATTTAAATTTTCTCAGGTTAGAAACACAGTCAAGCCGATGCCCAATAGGCATATAAGCAGAGGCTATGAGCAGATAATTCACAGAAAAGGAAAAATAACAATATCTTAAACAGGAGAAAAAATGTTCACTGTACTTATTGTAACAAATACATATTAAAGCTACAGTGAGATGTCATTTTTTATAACTCAGATTGGCAAAAATCTAAAAGTTGTTCTAAGTTGGTGACACTGTAGGGAAATAGACACTCACATATATGTTTGGTGGGGGTGTAAGTTGCTACAGCCCCAGTGAAGGTCTATGTGGCAATAGCTATGAAAATTACAAATGCATATGACCCTTCCACCTCGCAATTCCCTTCTGTAACTTTAACCTACAGATATACTCGCCCAAATGCAAAATAACATATATCCTAAATAATCCATTGTACCATTGTTTTGTAATCACAAAAGGCTTAAAGACACTCCAAATTCCCATTAGTCAGGACTATTTAAATACAGTATGATACATGAATCTATTTTTTAATAAAAAGTAATTAATAAAAAGGCTCTGTGTTAGTTGGCTTTCTATCACTGTGACAAAATGCCTGAGATAACTAACTTTTAAGGACAAAAGGTTTTCTTGGCTCATGATTTCAGAGGTGTCAGTCTTTGGTCGGTTGGCTCGGTTGCTTTGGGCCTATGGTAAGGCAGAAAATTGTGGTGGGGAGCATGTGGTGGAGAGATAGAAGGAAAGACCAGGGTCCCAAGATACCCTTTGAGGGCACACCCGATGACCTAACTTCCTTCCAGTAGGCCTCCACCTCCTAAAGTTCCCATCACCTCCAAAGCGCGCCACAAGCTGGAGACCAAGCCTTCAACACATTAGCCTTTGGACGGCATTAAAGGTCCAAATCATAACAGGTTCCTTACATCTTGAGATGAAAATATCTCCAGATACATAATTTTGTGAAAACTCTGTGTGCATAGAATGTTCCTTTGGGGTAAAACTGAAAGGAGAGATAAGAATGTATACTTGTGTTTGCTGATATTTACATTTTAAAACTCTAAAAAGTTGCCAAAGGGGAGATGTACAGTCCTTTGCACCCACCACACTCTGAAATGCTACAGGCAATCTGGTGGAGCCAGATATGAGACTTGAGGAGGAGGATCCAGATTCCAGGAATGAGGAATCTGGAAAGCTCCACATTACTAAAGAAGGGCCAACCCTTACTTGTTATAATTAGGGGTCGATACAATACCAATATGGTACAGTGGGATCTTGGTTTTAGCTTTATCCTATCCCAAGTTCATGGGCTTAGGAAGATAAGCATCAGACCTTCCTCAGGTGAGAAAGGAATTAATCTCTTTCAAATCTTGGGGTTCAAGCCTTGCAGCTGTAGTTGATGAAGGAGCAAGGTACATCAGTGTGTTGGTCAGCTTTCCATTACCATAACAAAACACCTGAGATAATCAACTTTAAAAAGAGCAAAGGTTTCTTTTGTCCCAGAGTTTTTTAGATTTCAGTCCATGGTCAGTGGGCCCACTGCTGTGGGAACACATCATGGTGGGAATGCGTGATGGAGGCAGGTGCTCACCTCACGGCATCTAGGAAGCAAATAAAGAGAAGAAAGAGCTGGGGTTCTAATATCCCCTTCAAGGGCACACCCTCAGTGACCTAACTTCCTCCCAATAGGCTCCACCTCTTAAAGGTTCCACCACCTCCCAACAATGCTACAGGCTGGGGACCAAGCCTTTAATGCAAGGGTCTTTGGGGGACACTCACTCAAACCATAGCAAACAGGATTCATCACATGGGCGTTCATGTTTGGGAAATGCCAGTCCCTACTCTAGAATGATCAGGAGCTGGGATTCAAGACATGAAACTAACTAGAAATGATGCTTAAACATGGTCCTGCAGCCAGTTTCCAGCTTGCTTGGAAGACCAGCTCCTTTTCTTAGAGGCCATATTACAGGAGGCAAGTTTTGGATGGATCAACCCTTACTTCTCAGTTGGTAAACAGAATCTAGAAAAATATTTAAAAAGTAAAGATCAAGATGATGAACTAGAAGCAGGTGGTAGATCCCATCTCCTCCACAACTTGGAATCAATACAGCAAGAGAAAAGCTACTGGGAGAGATGGATAACAGAGGGTATGCACCAAAGGACACTATTAGACTCTCAGAGACCTAGAGAGACTTGGAAATCCTGGTTACTAGAACAGAAAGCCAGAAAGGATTCATCACTTCTGAACCTGTCCTCTCAGGGTCGGGCCAAATTTCTGGGGAGACATGACAAATAGAGAAAGAAAGAGAGGCAAAGCTGACAAGCCTGTCTTGGAAACATCAGTGGAAGAGAAACAGACTGAATTAAGACCCATGCATTAAAGGCATGGTCCCCAGCCTGTTGGGAGGTGGTGGAACCTTTAAGAGGTGGAGCCTATTGGGAGGAAGTTAGGTCACTGAGGGTGTGCCCTTGAGGGAGAAGCTGCAAAGGGAACTGATGCAGGAGACAAGGTGCCCTGCTTTCCTCACATTGTTGGTAGAGAACTGTGGCCGGCAGCCATTCTGTAAAGACCACGCCTATGCTGGCAGCTCTAAAAGCAATTAAATTCCTACAGCTTTCTCCCACCTAGAGATACCAGCAAATGTTCTCATGGGGAACTTTTTTTTTTGGTACTGGGGATTGAACCCATGGCATTCTACCTTCGAGCTATACCCCCAGCCCTATTTCTCTATTTTTTATTTAAAAACAGGGTCTTGCTAAGTTGCTAAGGGTCTCGCTAAATTGCTGAGGCTGGCCAGGAACCTGTGATCCTCCTGTCTCAGCCTCCTATGTACTGGGATTACAGACTCAAGGGGAACACATTTAAAATGGTCATCTAAATAACTCATGTAGTAGGATCACTGCATCGTAAAGCTGCAGAGCTCTGCCACCACCGGCATCGTAACAGTGAAGAGGGTAAGTGCGAAAACTGTCTGGGTACAGCATCTTTAAACATCCCCACCCACAGCCTGACACAGTTTCATCTGCCCTTGAGTTGGGGGAATCAAGTGACACAATTCATGGAGGAACTAGGATCCCTGGGCACAGCATTTCCCACCAAAAACACCAAGCAGCAGCCTGCACCAGGTAGAACTCTGCTTCCTGGGCTACAGACAATGCATGACTGTCTCCTCAGATCCTCCAGAGAGTTCCTAAGGTCCCAGGCAGGCCATGGAGCTGCCAGAGATGCCTAGGTTGACCCTAGAGGTCTGTGTGGGGAGTGCCAGACCCTGAGTTCTGCACAATTTTTGAAGCAGAACACTGAGTTAGATGGAGGAGAATCTACATATACAGCTCCCCGACCCAGCATGGAGACAGGGATGCGGTTGCTACTTCCATACCCAGCATGGAGACAGGGATGCGGTTGCTACTTCCATACCCAGCATGGAGACAGGGATGCGGTTGCTACTTCCATACCCAGGGACACTCAGAGGTCACACAGCCCTTGCTTGGGTTTTCACCATGCTTCCCAACACCTGGTGGAATCCAAATCTAGAAGCCCAGTGAGAAATATCTCCATCTCAAATACCTCAACAGGGAGTAATTTTAGACATTTATTGTTAGTTTTAGGTTTCACTGGTAGTGTCTTCTGTGTTGATTTGAAAGCACCCCCCCCCATTATTTGACATTGTATACTTTAATCCAACTTTATGTAGTTTGGATGTTTTAATTGAATTTATTTTTTTTTCTTCTTTCTTTTTTTTATACTTTCTCCTCTTTTTTCCCCTTTTCTTCTCACCTTTTCTTCATCTGTCTCTGTACTCTTCTGTTTCCTTTTTTATTTTGCATTTTCTTCTTTTCCTTTTCATGCACAATATCATTTAATATTAATTTCACTTTAATACCTGATTTTTCAAACTATTATACAGTGTTACTCCCTTTTTCCACTTTTAGGCTAATGGAGTTGTTAAAATAAATACATTTATAAAATAAATGAGAACTCATTGCCTATGCTTTTAAGGTTTGTAGTACAGAAGCTTTTTAATTTGATGTCATCACATTTATTGATTCTATCTCTTATTTCCTGAGTTAAAAGGGGCCTATTTAGGTAGTTTTTGCCTGTGCCTATATGAAGTGTTTCCCCTAGTTTTTTTTTTAATTTTTTTTTAACCATTGTAAAGTTTCTGGTCTTACTCTTAGGCCACTGATCCAGTTTGAGTTGACTTTTTTTTTTTATTGGTGCTTTGTAATCATACATCTTGATGGGTTTCAGGGTGGTAGAAGTATACATGCACACATTGGTAAATTATCCCTCCCCCAATTCCCACCCACTTCCCTGCCCCTTCCTTCCTTCCTTCTCGTGCTCAGCATAGTAGTTGACTTTGATGAGTTTGTGTATGTACATCCTGTGCATTAGGGTGTTTCCCTCTTCCCACCTCCCATCTTCCTCAGTTAGATCACCTTCTTTACTCCTGTAAGGCTTTCTCCATCTTTGTCTGGAGTCCCTCCTATGCCCTATTCTCCCTCACTTCTGCATATTAGGGAAAGCATCTGACTTTTCACTAAATGTGACTGACTAATCTCACTTAGCATAATGTTCTCTAATTCTATTCATTTCCCTGCAAATGGCATAGTTTTGTTCTTCTTTATGGCTGTGTAAAATTCCATGGTGTACATATCTCATAGTTTTGTAATCCATTCTTCTGTTGATGGACATCTTGGCTGGTTCCATAGTTTGGCAATTGTGAATTATGCAGCTATTAACATAGATAAGCAAGCATTAGTCTGGTAATTTGGTTTCCATTCTTTTGGGTAGATACATAGAAGTGGTATTGCTGGGTCACATGGTAGGTTCATTCCCAGTCTTCTGAGGATCCTCCACACTGTTTTCCAAAGTGGTTGCACTAATTTGCAATCCCACCAACAGTGTATTAGTGTTTCTGCTTCTTCACATCCTCGCCAGCATTTGTTATTGTTTGTGTTTTTAATGATTGCCATTCTAATTGGGGTTAGGTGAAATCTCAGGGTAGTTTTGATTTGCAGCTCTCTGATTGCTAATGATGTTGAACATTTTATCATACATTTATTGGCCATTTATATTTCTTCTTTTGTGACGTGTCTATTTAGTTCACTTGCCCATTTTTTGTTTTTTTAGCAGTGAGTTTCTTGAGTTCTCTGTATATTCTAGATATTAGTCCTCTATCAGAGGAGTAGTTGGCAAAAATCTTCTCCCATTCTGTCGGCTCTCTGTTGAGGTTCTTGATAGTTTTCTTTGCTGTGCAGAAGCTCTTCAGTTCAATGCAATCCCACATATTGATCCTCCTTTTAACTTCTTGTGCCTTTGGGTCTTGTTGATGAAGTTTTTGCCTGTGCCTATGTGTTAAAGAGTTGGACCTATTCCCTCTTCATGTAGCTGCAAGGTCTCTGGTCTAATTGCTAGGTCTTTCTTCCATCTTGAATTGACTCTTGTGCAGGGTGAGAAAGTGGTGTTTATTTCCATTTTTCTGCATGTGGTTAACCAGTTTTGCCAACACCATTTGTTGAAGAGGCTATCTTTTTTTGAGTTGACTTTTGTACCGGATGAAAGATAAAAATCTAGTTTCATTCTTCTACATTCGGATACCCAGTTTTCCCAGTATCATTTGTTAAAGAGGCTGTCTTTCTTCCAATGTATGTTTTTGGCACCTTGTCAAGAACCAGATGACTGTAGCTGTGTGGGTTTGTCTCTGTCTTCTATTCTTTTCCATTGTTCTATGTGTCTTTTTCAGAGACTGAAAGTGAATGAATGGAAAATGATATTCCATGTAAATGGAATCCAAAAGCAAACAGGAGTAGCCACTCTCATATCAGACAAAGCCGATTTCAAGCCAAAATTAATCAGAAGAGAAAAAGAACATCATTCTCCTGATCCTCTCTTCCCAAGATGTCATGAACTGACACAAACTCTTACCCTTTCTCTCTCTGATCCCTTCCATGGTGCCCTGAGGACTTGCAGCCCCAGCTCCTGCTTAGAAACTGGCATAACATGGACTGAAATCTCCAGAACTCTGAGCAAATAAAATCCTTCTTCCTCTAAGTTTTGTATGCCAGGTGTTTGAGTCACTAAAACACTATCTTTCAGAAATTGTATCACAGGCAGAATTTCCAGAGTTCATGCTTGCTCCATGTTCATGAGGACTCATGGAATTTATTCTCTTGCCAGGTATGAACTAGTCACTGAGTAGCTAAAGTATGGTTTAAAGAACTGACACATTATTAGGTCAGCAAAATTACCCAAGACCTCTCCAAAAGTCAACAGAAATTCAAAAATAAAAACACCCAAAAACTCCCAGGAAGGCATTTTCTATGGGGATATTGTTTGGACAGCACTGAAAATCAAGGTTGGTATGATGTATTCACAAAAGCCAATATGCATTCTTAGGATAAATTTTATCCATAAAATAGGATTGTTGTATTCCTGGCAGGCATCACAGGCCTAGGGATGAAAGAAAATAATGCTAGTGAAAATATTTATTCAAGTATAATGAGCTTGGCAATTATAAGTTTATATTATTTGCTTATAGATTACAAAGAAATTCTTTAATTTACACTTTTCTCAAACAAGCATTTAGTAAGAATCTACCATGGTCCTAGGCTCTAGCTATATAAGCATGATAAGTCCAAGCCCTCAAAGAATTTATAGTCTAATAAGTAGAGAGGTCAGCCATCCATGGTCTATGGGACAAATCGTTTTTATAGCTTTAAGTGGTTTTTTTAAACCAAAGAAAAATAATATTTTAGGACATATAAAAATTATACAAAATGCAAATTTTTGTGTTCGTAAATAAGGATTTATTGGAATATGGTAATGCCCATTTGTTTACATATTAACTATTGTGGCTTAGAGTTATAACCACAGAGCTGAGCAATTAAGACAGACTGTGTGGCCTACAGAGTCTAAAATAGTTACTATCTGGCCCATTACAGAAAAATATTCCTGACATGTAGTTTAGTAGAAGACAGATCTATGAACAAATAATTGCGGCTAATGGGAGTCAAGTTCATATAGACAGGTCAGGATAAAAACTAGGAAAAGATTACATCTGCCTGTAGGAAGGGAATGAGCAGAGCAAGGGGAGCCAGGAACTGAAGTTTGTCCTTTAAGAACAGATCAGAACTGGCATGGAGGCATGCGCCTGCAGTCCCAGCTACAGGAGGCCAAGGCAGGAGGATTATTTAAGTCCAGGAGTTAAGCCGGGCGTGGTGGCGCACGCTTGTAATCCCAGTACTTTGGGAGGTGGAGACCGGAGGATCCGGGTTCATGGTCAGCCTCAGCGCGCGCTCTCTCTCTCTCTCTCTCTCTCTCCTTAGTGAGGTCCTCCGCAACTTCGTGAGACCTGGCTTCAAAATAAAGTATAAAAAATAGGGCCGGGGGCGTAGCTCGGAGGTAGAACGCCCCTGCGTTCAATCCCCGGTACCGCAAAAAAAAAAAAAAAAAAAAAGTCCAGGAGTTAGAGGCCAGCCTGGGTAACACAGTAAGACCCTGGCTTGAAAAAAAAAAAGCAAATTTTTACTGTTCACACAGTACTGAGGAATGTATACATCAGCAAGATTTCCTCTAGAAAGTTCTTTATCCAATGCTGATGGTAGATTTATACAGATCCCACCAAATATTCTTTCTTTTCCCTGGATGTTCAACACCCAGCACTTGCTATACTGCTAGATTAATAGATGGCTGGGCATTTTATTTTATTTTTGGCATCATCTATTTTTTTTTGCTTTTATTGTTGCATTGTAGTCTCAACATAACATTTAATTAATGTTTATCTACTTTACAAAATTTTAAATACTACTGTCATCTTTTGAAACATCACTCCTACACTGAATAGATAAAAAACTGCATAGAAAGTAGTCAGAACCCTTTGCATTTTTATTCTTATTTGATATCTTCTAGAATTGATCTGAATATAAAATCTTGGCACTGAAAATAATAACAAATATTTCCTTGAAGCATCATTTGTAATAATAAAATATTGTTCTGACTTGGTAACTCCTATTTTAATGTGGATACTTTCTGAGAAATGTGTCATTAAATGATTTCATTGTTCACACATAGTAGAGTGTATGTACATGAACCTAATGGTATAGCCTCTCTGGTCCTTATCAACTATCCTGATGTGTCTTCTAATATCTGAGAATCAGGGAAAAGACCTGTAATCTATAAAAGGATTTGTTAGGTGAATTTGAAGTTAATTTATCAAGCAGCTCTGCGAGTTTGCTTTTTTATTTTTTTAAACATGCTTTTATTGGTGCATTGGTGTCTCACATCACAATGAATATCTATTTGATGTTAACATACATGCACACAGCTCTTAGTGTCCCCCCCGCCTTCCCCCACCCACATGAAGTACCGAGAATGATGTTGGTATATTCTCACATGTACACATTATTTATGATAGTAATTTCACTAATTCACTTCTTTCTTGCCCTTCCCCTTCCCTTGTACCACTTCCCTTACCCCACTGAGGGTTCT
>PVJS01012905.1:0-43024 GCA_004027185.1 Glis glis
AAAAAAAAAAAAAAAAAAAAAAAAAAGACTGACCCAGCCAGCCGGGTGTGGCAGTGTATGACTGTAATCCCAGTACTTGGGAGGCTGAGACAGGAGGATCACAGGTGTGAGGCCAGCCTCAGTAACTTAGTAAGATCCTGTTTCAAAATAAAATAATAAAATAGGGCTGAGGGTATAGCTCAGAGGTAGAAAGTCCCAGGTTTCAATCCCCAATATCAAAAAAGGGGGGGGATCAAGTCAATCGTCAAAGCTTATGATGGGGATGTGCGTATATGTTCTCACAAACAGTCTATTTTAAAGGAAATGGAAAAACTAGATATTTATAAAAATCATTTGATGAAAAAAATTAATAGACATTTTGAAATTCAAATAACTAGTGTATACTAAATATATTTTGAAGTTGAGATTTTTATATAAATGGTTTTCCTAAACTGGAATATACCTTCATAGTTATAAGGCTGCCTTTATGAGCAATATAATATGAATCTAGGATTAACAATAAGAATTTTTTTTCCTAAAAGTGGCATAAACCCCAGAAAAATCCAATTTCTAGTAGTAAATCATTCCTTCCAACACCCCCCAGCCATCTTCCTCATTAACTTATCGTTTGCAGTTTAAAATATCTGCATGCACCTCTGCAGTATTCCAATAGTTAGTCCTCCGGGGGCTTACAAGCCAGACTGAACATCTGGATTTTGCAGTGAATCCTAAAGGTCACCAGATTCAGAGTGGTAGAAGTAGATGGATAGATGGGCACAAGATAACAAGCAGCCACCGAGACAAACTGCTCCTGCTGGCCCGGGCCAGCCTCGGGAAGCTCAGACGCATCCGACCACATGGATATCTGCTGAAGGATGAATTGCTATCTGGCTTTGGAAAAAGTCAGTGTTTCCATTTCTTTCACTCCCACTTGGCATTTTGGAGCCTGCTGTCAGGATTCACACCGATTTTTGGCTTGGTTTCTAGGGGCTTTTTTTTTCCTACTACAGTTGAGCTTAAAGAAAAATAACACCAAGAAATTGTTAAGAAAGGAAATCATGCTCCAGATGGTTTTAAAGAACTCTAACCTGACCCAGAGCCCAAGAAACGGCCTTTCATTTGTAAAGCATTGAGGAAAACGTATCTCTTTCATTTGGTCAGGAAAGCATCAACTGAAACATTGCCCTACACAGCCATCAGAGCATAAGTTAGCATGTGTGTGTGTGTGTGCGCGCGCATGCATGTGCATTTGTATATCTATGAAGAGACATGTTTGTCCTATCTCAGAGATATCATGGAATCTGACTTAATGACCACCCAATTCCTTAACTGCTGCTCTGATAAAGGGCATCTGAGAAACCTGCTTTGAGAAAGATGGACTCTCGCTCCCAATAACATACATCATATTGAGGGAGATGAAGCCCCAGGCAATGTGGGAATATGGAAAGGGTGGGCCCCGTAGGCGGTGTGGAGCTTGGGAAGCTGCCTTTGTATGCAATGTGTTTTTAGTTGCAGGTCCCAAAATCTGAACTCAGACAAGTGCAAGCAAAAGAAGAAGTAATGCATATTTGCTAGAAGGCTTCCGGGGCAACACAGGGAATGCAGGACCTGGGCAGTGTGGAGGGGTCAGGGCATCCGTGATTCTACTTCATCTCGGCTTCTGTCCACCTTGCCTTAAGACCAGCCTGCCTGTCTTTCACTTCCTGGAACACATTCATTTTCACAACGCAGCCACTGGCAGTTTGGAGTCCTATCATAGAAGGAACAGAACCTTTCCTGATGGTTCTGGTTGGAATGAACCTGGGGAGTCATCTGAGGTGTTCATCCTGGGTCCCATGTTTTCCCTTGACCACTAAATCCAAGCTGACTGTGGCAACCCAGCCTGGGCTCCCCAGGGACAGGAGATCAGAGTGCACACACCAAAAAGGAGACAGCATGGTGGAGACGCACTCTCCGAGGTCAGTGGCTGGAAGTGAACAGGAGAGGGAAACAGAGTCCACCACGGCAACTAAAGACACTTGACTGGTTGAGTTGGCTTGTGCTAATCCCACTTGATGTCCCAAGTAACATACTACTCAAAGATGGGACACAAGTTTTAAAGTTGGGGACAGACTTCTCATTGTACTTAAAGAGGGGTGCAAGTGGCCTATAGATGTTAGGTGATGTGGCAAGCTACCCTGCCAGCCTTGTCCCCTCTGTGTAGGGCACTGCTCCCCTTCAGGTCCTGGAACACGGCAGGCTCTTTCCTTTTAATGCATCTCATTCATTCTGCCCACCGAGCTTTATCCTTGCTCTTTGCATAGCTAAGACCTTGTCATCTCTCCGGTCTTGTGTCTTTAGATGGGCTTCACTTATTTAAGCCAGCCTTGTCCTCTTATTCTTTGTCAGAGCACTTTGTTTAGTTTTGATGGTACCTCGCCAGTTTGCCATTGATATATTTGTTTGCTTAATTGTTCATTATGGGCTTTCTGAGAGGCAGGGAGCTTTTTAAGACTCCGTACCATGTCAGAATCATTCATCAGGACTCCTGGCTTCTGTGAATGTGCCCTGCCCATAGTAGGGGCTCAATGAGTATTCATTAAATGCATGGTTACAGTGGATAGATGGACATGTTTCCAGATGAATTCAGCAACAAGCAAGGAACAAAAAGGAAAAAATGAAAACCAACCTGAAAGTTAGGAAGGGAGTCACAAAGGGTAGATGGAGTGGACCTGTGGCAGGACCCACACAGGACTGCTATGCTCCACCAGGGGGCGCTGTTTCCATAGACTACAGTGATCCAGGGCACCTTGGCATTTGCCCTGTGTAGCTCACATCCTCCCAGTGTGGTACATCTCATTGAGGAACAAATGAATCAGTCCCAGAAAACCAAAGCGCTCTGGGTGTGCCTCAGACTTCAGAGCAGTGCTTCTTAAACCATCTGTGAGGAAGGAGCGTTGCTGTAAAATTATTCCCAATTCATTGCTCACCAAAACTTTCATGAACTGCGATACTCAAGAAAATTTCATAACAAAGAAAGGAAATAGGAGACGATATACAAACTATAAGCCCACATTTGTGAATAGAATGAACGTACATAAAATTGCTCTGTCCTGTCACTATAAAAATATATGCTTTTAACTTCTGTACATTGCAGACCAACAACAATTTAGAAATTGACACTGGCCTATGAACCACACTCGGTTGTCTCTGCTTTAGGGAGATGTGAAGTCAGAGTCAAGGACCAGGCACTAGGCTGGGCTTTCTCCTACCCCTCCGTTTCGTCCTCACTGTAATCCTATAAGAAGGGCGGGGTGAAGGAAGGAACAAGATGGATTGGTAACAGTGGGGTCAGATACTGCCTTTCTTTACAGTTTTGAAATTTTATTCACCATGGATTTTTTGCCTTAGTTTTTTGGAAAACGTTGTATTAAGATATTATTTTCCTGATTACCAGGATTTTTGGTGCGTCCTCAACTTTTGTGACCAAGGTAAATCCCTCATTCGGCTTGCCCTAGGCTCAGTTGTGGGGAAGAATATAAGATTTACCATTACATATAGAGAACAGATTAAAAGAGGTTAATTGTTTGATATCAGTGAACAGGTAGTTGAGGCCATAACATAGGCCAAACCCCAAATTCACATACTTTCTGTTGTACAACACTACGTCTCATGCTGAGCATCCACCATTCATTCATTCACTCATTCATTTACTTATCCCCTTGCAGTAACATCAAAGATGAAACATTAAGTGTGTGCTGTAGGTGTAGCTGGCAATGAATAAGTTTGGAACAGTAAATAGGGGCCAAATGACTGATTTGATAATGGAGCTGAGAGATATGGCCTTTCCTTGGAGTGACTGGGACATTCTAACGGTGACATGGTCAGATTTGATATTTGGAAAGTTCACTCTGAGTGCAGTTGGGTGAGTGGGCAGAACTGGAGTGGGCACCCAGGGGGTAGAAGCATGTAGTGACCCGGAAGAAAGATAGATGCAAAGGAAAGTGAACTGCTAGCCCATTGGAAAGGATTCTTACCACTAGCATCAGGAAGACTCAAGAGAGGAATGAATAGGCCCTGCTGCTCCCAAATTGGGCCTGACCGTGTTCCCCGGGAGAAGGAAGACACAGCACAGATCCCTGGGGCAGCCAGGTAGTCCGTGTCTGTGTGTACGGGAGATGGGGGAGGAAAAGTCAGTAATGAGAATCTGGAGTGAGGAAAGCGGGTGCAAGGAGACATGGAAATGCAAAAGACTGGTAAAGGAAAGAGCAGAAGGCAGGCAGCAGCTGCGAGCTCAAGGACAGGAGGAAGGAGGAAGGCAGGAGTAGGCGGAAACAGCAGTCAGATTCTCAGCAGCACTAAAATTGTCCCTGCCACTTGGCAGGAGTCAGTTCAGACGCCGCGGATCCAAGAGCCTTGTCCTTTCCCTCATTCACATCCCTGCACAGGAGCCAATTGGTAAGATTCATGGACCAAAGGATGCCTTGGCAAATATCCCTCTGTCCTTGGTGCTGTGTCAGGCCCTCACAGCGGTGTTTATTGAAGTAATAACAATGGCAGAATGAGGTATATCTGCCAAAGTGGACCATAAGACATTTAGTCCAGCTGATTAAAAAAGTGTATGAAGTGCAATTGAAACATCCACAATGCCTCTTAGGGAAAATCACTTTGGAATCTAAATGAATGTATAATGGATACTATGCCCCAGTCTTTAGACACTCTAAGTGGCACTCGTTTTATTATTGACCACTTTTACAATGAAAAAGCTCCCTCATAGTATGAACACCTTTACTATTCTGAAAGCTTGTGCACCCACATTAGGCATTTGAGTCTTTCAACAATTCTACAGAGTAGAAAAGTCAGGGATTATTATTGTCAGTTTGCAAATGTGAAAAATGAGGCCCAAAGGGGTACAGAAATGTGTCCAAGGTCACGCGTGTGCTAAGTGGTGAGGCTGGACCCGGGGCCCACTCTCTTGACACGAGTACTCTTCCCTGGTTTCTAGCATTCCACCCCAAGCAACCCATGTGTGTGGCTTTTCTGAAAAGACACCCTTTCTATGGGATGAGGAACTCTGGAGGACCAGTCTTTCTCTTGTAATTTTTTCTCCAATATACTCTAGTTTTCACTTACATCTCATGATATGCGTGGCATGTGTATCTGGGCCTTTGTTACAGAACCCATCATCCTCTCCCAGGGATCCGCTGCAGCGTGACTGTCCAAGGATCACACACTTCCCACAGCTTCAGTGCCATGGACTTGGGGCCAAACTGTAACTCATCATGCCTATGGCTTTGAGCAAGACACTAACTGATACCTGGGAGTCTCTTAGCTAAAAAAAAAAAAAAAAGCATGGCAGGCTTTCCTATTTCAGTAAGTTATGATAAAGTGTTATTGTGCAGCAGAAAGTAGAGGTGGGACACAGGATCCAGCAAACGTGACTGCAGGAGAAACCAGAAAGAAACTCAGGTATTAAGGGCCCTCGGGGAGGAGCCAGTCCCACTGCAGTGTGTGGGCAGGGCAGTGGAAGCAGAGGTGGACCACCTGAAATCAGCACGAGTCCTGCAAGCATCTGGCAAGCCGGAGGAAGGCTGACTTGTGGAGCACTGGAGGCCACCCTGCGGTGTGCCAGGGACTGTGCAGGACACTTTGGTTAGAGTATTTATTCAGTAACTACTTTTGAATGCCTCCTATGAGCGCTATTGTAGATGTCGGGGATATCCAAGTGAGGTGCACATATGGGATGGCCCTGGAGGCTCCCATTCTCCTGTCCAGTGGTCTAGAAGAAAGAGTGAGCTCCTGGGACCAAGACCAAAGCAAACGGCTTTCTGATGAGGCCACTTCTCTACCCAGAAGTTTCTAGTTTACATGGTTGCCCCCTGGCCTTATACATATGCAGAGCATCCTGTGAACCCCTGCCTGGGCACCTTTTCTACGGGATAACAGACCTGGAGGATCATGATCATGCAACCACTCTCCCACTACTCTCCGATATTTTTTCTCCAATATACTCTCGTTTATATTTATGTCACATGACACCTGTGGTGTGTGTCTATGCCTTTGTTGCATACAGAACCCAAAGATGCTGTTGTCATGAAGCTAATACCTCCGTAGATTAGGGAGACGGTAGGCAATTAAAATATACTGTGCCATCGAATCCCTCCCCCCAGTTTCATCCTAACTGTCATGGTTTGAACCCCTGCAGGTGACAGAGTTTCGATTCTTATCCAATTATGTCTGACCCCAAACTATGAGCCCCTCCCTGTACACAGCAATGCCAAGGGATTGGGTCTTGTCAAGGGTAGTTTGGAATCCTAGGAATAAGCTCTTCCAACTTGTAATTTGGTGGCAGACTGACCTTCAGAGTAGAGCTCCAAGTCGGTCATTACTTTGTGGGCAGCACGTTCATACACTCTCAGAGCTTGGACCTCCCTCAAGTCAACTCAACGATCGATGGTCTGTGAGGAATAAAATGGCGAAGACATGACTCTAGTCTGTGAAGAAGTGGAACACTAATAAGGAGAACGAATAAAACGCTCAGGTCCTCACACTTCTGCCTCAGGTCTCCCCACCTGGGCTCTCTCCACAACTCCTATGGTTTCTACTGCCGTCTATAGGCTAGATGAACCCCCAAAGCCTTTGTCAGCAGCCCGGGGGTGTCTTCGGAGTTCCACACCCTTCCATTCTGATGCCTCCCAGGTATTTCTACCTGTGTTCCAGAGACACTGAAAATCCCTCCTGTCCTTTCCGTCTTCACTTATATAATCATTGGTCCTGCGGCTCAGGCTAACAACCAGGAATCAATCACCCTCTATCTTCCCTCATCCTTTCTTCCTACGACCAATCTGTCACTAAGCCCTGCCAAGCCCTGCATTCCTGGCCTGGTAGTCGCCCTCCCCACACTCCCTCTGCCTTAGATCAGCCCTAACCCACTCAGCTCGGGCTCGAAAGAGTTTGCTGATTGGCATTAAGGAAGAAAAAACCACTATTCAGGACACTTATTAAAGTAGGTAAGGAAGGCTTTATTTAAGGGACACCATTACGTGGTAGGCATGAGACTTCAGCAATGGGGTCTAGAAGCAGAGAGAGGCTGAGCTTGTCTGAATGCAGCAAGACAACTGAAGGTTTATAGCTGAGGACCGGGGTGGGGGTCAGAGGATGAAAAATGACAAAGAGGAAACATCAGGGGTCAAGGGGACTCTGGCTAAAATGACTCAAGAGGATTGTTGCTAAAGGCAGGCTAAGTGTAGAGGAGGGAGGAGAAGGAATTCAATCGGCAGCAAGACTGATCAGATCCCGAGGGTCAGGGTGCCAGCAGGATGCTTGCTAAAACTGAACTAAACAAGCAGAGGCATGGGGCTAAGGACAGTGTCCCCTCTGGCTAGCCCTCCCTGTCCCCCCACGGGGCCCCTGCATGATTTTCCTGCAGTACGCACTTCAGTGAGTGACTCTCCAGTTCCCAAAGGCTTAGAGGGAAAGGGCAAACTCCGGAGCATGTCCCTGCTCTCCCCCACCTCCTGCCCCAGACTTCTCCCTGTGGCTGGTCCCACTAGATCCTCGCCGATCTCCAAACAGAACTTGCCATCTGGGGGTTGAATCTGCAAACCCTTCCCGGAAGGCCACCCTCTCGTGGGCTCGAGCACCCTGGCCCTCTTCCAAGATTGACTCAATGTCACACTGCTGCCACAAAACGCATGTCCCAAGTCCCCGGCCAGGGAAAGTCTGGCTTCCAAAGACATACTTTTGTTTATCCTCCTTGCGTGCTTATTTCCTATGACACCATGAGCTCCTTAGAGAGTGCTCTGCACCAGGCATGGTGGCGCATACCTATAATCCCAGAATTTGGGTGGCCGAGACAGGAGGATTGCAGGTTTGAGGCCAGCCTCAGCAACTTAGCAAGACCCTCAACAACCTAGCAAGACCCTGATTCAAATCAACAACAACAAGAAAAATGTAGGGCTCGGGATGTAGGTAGCTCAGAGGCAGAACACCCCTGGGTTCAATCCCCAATAACACACACACACACACACACACAAACACACACACACACACACACAGAGTTCACTGCATCTTTAGGGCCTAGAAGTTGATCCATAATAATAAAAACAACAAGGACTGACCATAATAACTATCAATGACATATGCCTGTGTTCTCTTTCTTTTCTTTTTTCTATTCTTTTCTTTTCTTTTCTTTTCTTTTCTTTTCTTTTCTTTTCTTTTCTTTTCCTTTTCTTTTCTTTCCTTCCTTCCTTCCTTCCTTCCTTCCTTCCTTCCTTCCTTCTTTCTTCTTTCTTTTCTTTTCTTTTCTTTTCTTTTCTTTTCTTTTCTTTTCTTTCTTTTCTCTCTTTTTTTGTGGTACTGGGGACTGAACCCAGGGGTGTTCTACCTCTGAGCTGCACCCCCATCCCTATTTTATTTTGAAACAAGGTCTCGCTAAGTTGTTGAGGGCCTTGCTAAGTTTCCAAGGCTGGCCTTAAACCTATGATCCTCCTGTCTCAGCCTCCCAATCACTAGGGTTACAGGTATGCTCACTTCCTGTGTTTTTAGTAGCACGTTGTACACGTGTGTATTGTCAGATAATCTCCATAAGAATCCTGTGAAATAGATACTACCATTATTTCCCTTTTGCAGATGAAGAAACTGAGGCAAAGCTGTTAAGTGAGTTGGCAGACATCACACGGCTCATGTGCGGCGATGGTGAGCTGCAAGCTCAAGGCTAGAACCATGCACTTTGCACCGAGCTCTGCGGCCTCGCACATGGTGCTGTGCAAGATTTGGACAAGATGGACCGAACCGGTGGCCAAGACACGAGGTAGAGGGTGATGAGGATGATGAAAGCGGCCAACAGACCAAGAGCTACGATGCAATAGAGCAAGGCCTGGACGTGAAGGACAGCAGAGGGTTTGCTGAGTGGAGAAGATGGTGTTGACACCGGTGTGAGCAGACAGCTTCGGAAGGATTGCAACACCTTTAGGGGAAATCGAGGCAGCCGAGTGTGGCTGCAGAGTGACAAAGTGGGGCGTTTCCCTTGGGAGTTAAGTGTTCCCATGACTCGGTGCTGCTCTCGGGCCTGCAGTGTGACTTTCATCACCCCTGGGCTCTTTGATCTTTGTGAGCTCCTTCCCTGCAAACAGTATTAAAAATTACATTTTACTACTGCATTGGTATAAAGATGAGCACATTAATATTGTATGCTAAAATATTTTATTTCATCTAAAAGTTTATTTTTTTCTGATGTTAAAAAAAATGAGTGGCCCCTGAAAATATTACAGGTCACGAATATGGTCCCTTCTCTGTGTAATAAGTAGACGGCCCCGATTTCTATCTTAATCATGCAGATTGGCGAGGCCCTGGGAAGTTCCCACTCGGGATTGAGGTAAAGGTAACTCTGGGAGGGTTAGTCCTCAGAGGTCATTGTTTATCATCACTTTTCTTAATTGCAAAGTGAGGAAGCAGGCTATTTCACCTCTGGGGTGCTGTCTGGCTAAAACTTATGTTGTGTTTGTGTTTGTGAAGTACCTAGCAACTCATAAGTCGCTTTTGGGGTTTATCATTCATTTTAATTCTCACGGATTCCCAGTATCCACATAGAGAAACTGAGGCTGAGGAGGATGGGTTGCCTGGTTTCATGGCTCATGCCTGGCAGAGGGCGAGGCAAGCCCAAGTCCCGCAACTCACGGGTTGCTGCTCAGAATTAAGGGGTTTGGTCCAGGAAAGAACCCCTGGGCTGAGACAGCTGCTTATGTCCATGTCTGGTTTCAAAGTCATGCATGACAACTCATGAACTTGGAGCTGACCACACGGTGGAGTGGAAATTGACTAGGACTGGAGTCAGAAAAGTGGGTTGATTTATTTACTTACTTATTTATTTGGGGTGCTGGGGGTGGACCCTGGGACCTGAGCATCATGGTAGACAAGTGCTCTACCACTGAGCCGCACCCCGAGCCCCCAAAGTGGGTTTATTTTACTTTCTACCATCACCAGAGCCGTGTGTTCTCAGGCATGTTGTTTATTCTGAGCATTACTTCTTCTATTAGTCAGCTCATGCTGTTATAACAAAATATCAACCGTGTGGCTTAAACAACACAAATGCATTTCTCACAGTGCTGGAGGCTGGATCTGAGACTGCAGGGCTGACCTACTGACCCACTGGTTTCTCGTCCAGGGCTCTCCTCTCCTTTCCCTGCCCTGCTCTCCCTAGCACATTGCTTAAAATGCTACAGGGACTGATAAGAGGAGTGTCAGAGGACAGGTTCAGGCTGACCCCTCACCCTGACCAACTGCATTTGGTTTGGAAGATGTGATGGAAGTTCAGTGCCTGAGCCCAGTTCACCACCTGTGAGTTGACACAAAGACAGGGGCAGAAATCAAACCTACGAGGCTGCACACGGTGGCACACGCCTGTAATCCCATAACTTTGGAGGCTGAGACAGAAGGATCTGCAAGTTGGAGGTCAGCCTCAGCAACTTTGCAAGGCCCTCAGCAACTTAGAGGTAACCTGTTTCAAAATAAAATAGGGCTGGGGGTGGAGCCCAGCCTTGGAGTGTTTTTTCAGCATGCACAAGGCCTGGGTTCTAGCCCCAGCACTGACAGAAGGAGGGAGGGAGGGAGGGAGGAAATCAGGAACAAAACCATCTAACAAAAAAAGTAAGATTCATTTTTGTAATCTCCTAATGAAACTGTAAAAGTTCTGCTCAGTCGAATCCCCCCCCCCACTGTTGGCCAGGCTAATAAGAAAAGCAGTGTGTTGAGAAAGTTCAGGAATAGATTTTTATCACTCCCTGGACAGTTCCAGGCAACAGAGGGGGAGGCATTACTATGAAGTTTTAAAACTCACACTACTTTGAAATGATCACGTAAGAACTGTCACAGGGGGACCCGGTAAGACTGCGGTTTCTCCTTGTTTTACACCACAGGACTGAAAAGGGAGTTGAAGGAGATTAATTACATTCCCTGCTAATCAATGCAAAGACATATTTTTCTGCTTCTCCATCTCATAATTTTTATTTCATCGAGTTTGGGCTTTTTTAGGGTTGCCAGATGTCCCAGTTTCAGTGGGACAATCCTGCGTTTTGAAGGTACGTCCCATCTGCTCTTGAAAATATTTCTGTTCACTGCTCTCTCGTCGACTGTAGGTTTTTTAGAGCTGCCAGCCAGAGTACGGCTGCTGCAGAGAAGATGATAAATTATTGTAACACCATAAAAGAACCGCTCACATCCACCACTACCTCACCTCAGCAATGCTGTGAATTAATTCTGCAAGACCGTTTGTCAGGAAAGGTGAACCCCCATGTGGGAATTTGAAGCTCTTTCCATAATGGCTTTGAGAAGATGCAGAGCGGGCAGAAAAGAATACCTGGAGTGAGTCCTGGGCTGACCATGGGAACCCCGGGCTCTGCCACCTTCCTGAAAAGTAACTTTGGGCCAATACCTGAAGACAGGAAACTTTGGTTTTTTGGGGGGCACCTGCTATCTGACTTCATGCTTGGCACTTAAGATAAAATATGTGGGTAAAATACTTGGGATAAAATATGTGGCTAATATCCACATGAACTTGGAGAGTGTAGGTTTTATATGTATTTTATAGACAAGGAAGTTGAGGCCCAGATCCACTGAATCCAGAGATCCTGGTGTGAAACCCCAGGACAGATGTCTCGCTTTTTTTCATCTGTTGAACAGAAATAGTAATGATCTATGCCTTGCCAGATTTGAAACTAACACTGATGGGCACATTCTCTAAAGGTTTCTCCCAGGACTCCTATGACACTGAAGGGGAAACTTGTCAATTAAGGTCCTGTGTATGGGAGGTTTTAACTGAACAAGAGAAGCCATGTGCTGTGGCACATGTCTGTAATTCTAGTACTTGGGAGGCTGAGGCAGGAGGATTGAAGGTTCGAGGCCAGCCTCAGCAACTTAGCGAGACCCTCAGCAATTTAGCAAGATTCTGTTTCAAAATAAAATAATTTTGCAAAGGGCTGGGGGTGTAGCATCGAGGTAGAATGTTCCTGGGTTCAACCCCTAGTAGTTAATAAGTAAACAGACAAGCTGTGCTAAGTGAATGTTCTTCATGCTGGCGTACGTACTTTTTAACTTGGCCTTACATGACTTCAGAGCCATGGATCCAAATGATCCTCCCCCCCATAGGTTTACATTCCTCATGTCTTGTAACCGAGGCATAGAAACGGCTGCTTGAATTCAGTCATCACCTGAGCAGGGCCACTGATTACACTCATCACAGCCTCTGCGACTTAATGAGAGTGAGCTTACCATCATTATTGTAACCGCGCAGGGTCCTGACAGCAGAGGCCAGGCAGGGCAGATGGGTGGTTGCTGGCCCAGGCAATGGGATCAGGTCTAAGAGAGACTGTATGGGAGAAGCAGCTACACCTGAAGGCAATTGAGAATGTTCCAGAATGTTCAGAAAAGGCGCCAAAGGATTTCATTAATATATCTTGCCTGGTTTTCTTCACACAATAGCTTGGTTCTTTTTTCCAGGGGCCTTGCTTTTCTATTGTCGTGCCTTCATAGAGGGGCCTCAGTGGAAAGAGGGTGGATAGCTCCATCTCCGGCCTCCATCAGTTTATCTACATAATCCTGTGAAGTGCAGGAGCGATCCTAAAATACCACCAGCACGTCAGCTGCCACCCCTTTGGACGTCATTCTGGCTGTGGCACCACACGACCCACTCGCTTGGTTGTTTTCCTCCTGCTCTTCATAAAGGCGTTTTCTCCCAGTAATGATGAAAACCTTTTTCTTAGATTTCATTTCCTTGCATGCGTACTTTCCAGCCCTGCTCTGCTTCTTATAGGAGAACAGGAGTTTTCATCTTATAAACTATGGAAGCGCTCCCGTGGCTAGACAGACCCCGTGGCAATCTCTTCCAAAGTGTAGATACCTGTACATACGTAGTTTCCATCAGATTCTCAGAGGGACCCATAACCTCAACCCAGTTCAGACCTAATGCAGTAAGATCTAGCAGGGCGGTGGAAACCCCAGCCAATGTTCTACTGGTGAAGAGATGAGGGGCTGTCTTTTGTCTTCTTTCCTAATTCTCTGTTACCATGAACAAGTCACTCTAATTCCAAGTGCCTCTGTGTTCCCAGCTATACGATGTGCTCAGCCGGTTTCTCCCACTCACTCCAGGCCTCTTTGATTTTCTGAAGCTGGTGCTCCGGGAGCACGGATTTTCTTCCCCACGCTCACGGCCCAGTGACTGTTCTCATCTTTGCTAGTTCTCCCACGACACTGTACAATCGCTGTCCACATCCTCTTTGTTGCAAACTCCTGGGGAGTCGTGGCCCTGCCTCTTCATTTACCAACAGCGCCTCGTGGTGGGAGACAATGAAGAAAGGAATTCATAAAGCTGTCAATGGGATTCAGCTTGTCTTAATTCTCACCCCCCCCACCACCTGCTCCGGAGAGGAGGGTAAAACGAACCCATCGGTGGGGAGACTGACAGGGACACAGAGAGGATGGGGGTGCGTGAGTCAGTGACTGACCACCCGCCTGTCAGCTTTCAGAGTGCGGAAGGTCATCTGAGCTTCTTGTTAACATGCAGAGTCCCAGACACAGCCCTTAAGAGCTTCCGATTCCCTTTAGGATGGAAAATCAGAAAATGCACATTTAGGGAACTCCCGGGGATTTTCCTTAGGGCATGGTTTGGTCGGGGTAGGCGGGAACCTTGGCATTAGTGGGTGGAAAGGCAGGACAGAGCCCAAGAGCTGAAGGACCATCGGGCTTCCTGATCGTCCTCTGGGTGGCGCTGTGCAGATACTCTGGCTGAACAGAAGGCGTCCCCACCCCACCCTGCTGCTGGGGGCTCCTAACTCATTTCTCAGGCTTGGCCCCAGGCAGGATTGGCTGTGGTCCCAGGATCACCAACATCAGGGAGTTATATGAGGCGATGTCTAGCAAGTGTTGAGTTTCTCACCCTAATTTCTCTGATCACCCTGACTGGGGAAAGCAATGTTGTTTGAGAGACAGGGCGCTGTCTGGGTCTCCTTGCTGCCTCTCACTCCTCACACAAAGCAGCCTCAGAATGGCAGGGGTGTTCAGCGACAGCACTCATTACTTTCCTCCTGACTGGCGTTCGTAATTACAGAAGAAATGCGTGTTTTTGTGGACAATTTCAAAAAAAAGCATATAAACAAAAATAATTTTTAAAAGTCATCTGAAACCACACCGCCCACAGCTAACCACTGTTAACATTTAATGCACATCCTTAAAAGGATTCTGTTTGGTAACCTGCTTTTTCTAACTTAACAATATAGCAAGAACATTTTCCAGGGTAAGAACCACATTTAAATCATTTTTAAAAGTTGCATAGGATTATAGTATTTCATTTACAGATGGACCATGGTTTATTTAACCAATTCCATATTGCCATACCTTAAAAACTTCTCTCTCTCTCTCTCTCTCTCTCTCTCTCTCGTTTCTTCCCCTCTCGCTCTTTAAGTCTTTGACTTTTATGGCCAACTCTGCCATAAACATTCTTATAATTACCCACTTGCTCCTTTATACACTTGTTCAATACTTTCCTGTAATACAAATTCCTAGAGGTAGATTGTCTGGATCAAAGATGATGTAGAGTATTGCAGTTTTTGATTCTTGCTGCTTTCTGGAAAGGTTGTCCATTTTACATATACCACCAGTGAATGAGAGGGACCAGAAGGATCTCCCTGAAGGAACTCTCTGAAATCTTCTGAGAACCTGTCTTGCTGCTAGTTGGGCAGAATTCTGTGCTAAATCAGCTCACCAGCCTTCTCCCCTCAAGGAATCAGAGAATCATGGTAGTGGAAAACTTTCACAGAGTGGCCAATTCTGCATTGTTCTGATAAAGCAGTCTGCGTGGCCAGCCTGCTTCTCCTCCCCAGCCCTATCTCTCGAGCTCTTGGAAGACTGGAAATGCACTGCAGTTACCCTAGAATGATGGCAGAAGATGAGGTATGGACAGGGTGATGGTGGTACGTGAACAGTGGCTAATGCAGACTCAGTGTCAGCCACAGCACTTCCTCGTCTCTCTTCTGGACAGTGATGGTGACGATCTTTTTCTCCCATGGCACTGAGTTCCCCAGGTCTGGGAAGCAGGAGAGTGGTGGCAGAGACTTCATGCTTTGCTGCATTGTACGTTATGAGAGTCCCAACAACATGTGGAGACAAAGTATTAGACTCTGCAAAAGGGGGAAAGGGAGAATTGGCTTACCCAGCCAGAGCCAAACTTCCATAAGGCCATGAGGTTAGGATGGAAGAAACACACAGTAACAGAAAACCATAGGAGTGACCAGCCAAAGACCAAGAAATAAAATGGGTCATATCTTTGTTGCCAACAGTTACCAGAGGCAGCAATCCAAGTTAGATACAGCGTCTAGAATGTGAAGCAAGGATAAGTGGTTGCAGGAACCGTCGAGAGTGTCTTGTTGCTGAGAGTCTGCTTCTATCAGCCTACGAGGACTTGATGCTTAGATGGATCACACATAGCCCAACATACACAAACTCACAGGCTCCCCTGCCCAAAGGTCCAGGCCAGATAGAAGCAGACCTTCCAAGTGCATAATATTATGGTCATTATAAAATAGCCAAGCAGAGGAACTGACCTTTGGTAGCCAGGGTACCAAGGAAAAGATGGAGTATTTCATACAGTTAGGCCAACAAAACAAAACTATCAAAGAAAACATGTCTCTGGCTTGGGAGAGAACCCAATTTTAGATCAAGAGAAGTCACGTATACATTTCTGCAGCTCAGCTACGGTACCATGGCAGCAAGGGGCAAGCCCCAAGAAGCCAGACATTTACCCTCCTAGAAAAGAGGTGCTATTCAGTCCGGGCAGCATTTAAAAAGTGTGCTGGGAATGAGATAGGGTTGGCTGTGAGGAGGGAGAGCCCTGACCCTTGTATTCACCTGAGTTCTCCTCCATATGAATATATTTGTTTCACAATTCAAAAACTTTTAACTTGTTTTCCAAATTGCTTTCATAGAATCTTGCATGCTATAACCACACGATGCGGAGTGAAACAGAGCAGCCATGAAATGATGCCGACGGTATAACCTCAATTCTACAGAAACACGTACGCATACATATATAAGCAGTATTAGAAGGAAATAAGCTGGTGTTTTCAAAGTATGGGGGATATTTTGAGCTTCAATCCAGTTTGTCGGGTGAGATGGACCATTCTCTATCACTAGTAGCAAGTCTCCTGTTTGGGGAAGCAGAAGCAACCATCCCCCAACTGAGGGCCCAAGAGATGAAGGAAGAGCCACAGTCCAGAGCAGGACGAAGTCGAACCCCTCACCGAGTTCTGCTCTGAACTGCTGTCCTTTCTCGAGCTTTTATAAATGTCTTACTCTTTGCTCTCTGGCTTCCTTCACAATACGTTCAGCTCGTTAAGCAGTTTGTGCCCTTTCATAACCAAGCTAGATATTAACTAATTGATTACAATGGGGCAGACATGGCAAGCGATGTCAGCAGGAATCTGATGATAACGCTTAGGTTAATTGAAGAGCCAACTGCAGATCGCTTTTATCCCAAGACGGACGCAGATTCAGCCATTGTCACCTACTCTGTCATTCTCTGGTTACAAAACACCTTCAAGTGTTGTTAGCAAAAGAAATCCAGACTGGGAGGATTCAATTGCAGGATGAGAGGCAGCTGGGATGGAACAGAAACCATCAGGGCATGATGAGGAAAGAGTTGGCGTTCAATCCCAGCGCCACCCACACCTGCCAAACTAGCAGCCGTAGGGTCTGGGACAAGTCTCCATTTTATCATTTTTTTAAGTGGGGAAATAATGCATATTCTCCAGGTAAATACAATTTGTATAAAGTGGGAGCTAGAGGACCCAGCACCATGATAGCTGCCACACGTTCTCTCCCCTACAGCCAGGCCCAGGTCATTGCAGATAAGGTTATTGCTAAGAAGATGGCTGTCCATCCAAGTAGAGCTCCCTGGCCCAGAGACACAAAGTGCGGCTTTCTTGCCTTTCCTCTCTGCCCCAAACTGCACCTGGATTTCTCCCCATGAAATTTGCTGTGAACTAGTTTTCTCACTCCTAGTCTGAAACGTTAGCTTTGCTAAGTACCACCATTGTTCCCTTATTAGCCCAGGGTAATGCTAAGAAATTAATTGGTGGTCAGAAATGCCATCATTTAATATGAATATTGTCTTTACTTGACAATATTAAAAGTAGCAAAGCTGTCGCTGCTCTTAAAATATATATTCCATCAGCTCTGAATTTCCAAAGACCAATTCATTTGGTGTGAGTAACTGTGTCTAATAATATTTTCTCCTAGCAATTCTTTTTTTTCTGTGTAAAGTGAGCTTTCTGCTTGACCATCAGATGAAACATTTTCCCCTCCTTTACCTAGAGATTCCAGCCTTGGCCTCTAATTCTAGTTGATAAGCAATGGAAATCTTAATATCCCCATGAGTTACAGTTCTGTAAATGGTTATTGATACAGAGTTCTCCACCACCTCCTCTTCTTTTCAGTTTCTGTATAAAGTTCTTCTTTAATACAATCAGGCTGTTCATACGTGTCTGATAGTAATAACAAGAATAACAGCAAACATTTATTGAGTGGTTACTATATGCTAGGCACTACTCAGAGCACATTTTATATATTAGGTTATTTAAATTTTTTCCTCAACCTCAAGAGGTAGATTCCATTACTGACTGATACTTCAAAGACAAGGAAATTGAGGCAGAGATGTTCAATATCTTGCCCAGGGTTATAGGAATGGAACAGATTTACAGTTTTCAGAATTCTTCTTTCCAATCCTGTTCATGTACTTCTGAGACTCTGCATTGCCTCATTTGGAGCCAGGGATGCAAATCTAAATTTGAAACCATTCCATCACTGGTGAGACCTGGCTTTCCATGGGCTCTGATCATCTGGAATAATCAGGACACATAACTTTGTACTGGTGCCACCAGGCACATGGCCTCTAGGTTCTGAGTTTCCACACAGACACATGGGCCAGGTCTTCCCCATGCACGACAGTGAATACTGCTCCCACTGTTTGCATTCTCAAATGAGAAACTATAACCACTTCTCTAGGGCACCCCAACCCCAAACATCACTCCCAGGCTAAGACTCGGAGCAGGACCAGAAGTCCAGGGAGGTTACATTTCCTAGTTTGCTTTTGTTGTCAACTCAGCAAGAAAATGGGCTCTTGCTGGACTCCTCGCCATACACATCAAGATTTCTCAACAAAGGGAGTGAGCCTAATGGGGAATTGTTTAGCTTGATTTTTTTTTTTTTTGAGCTTCAAACAAAGGAAGGAGGGAGAAAATGAGAGAAGAATGAGAGTGAGAGTGTGGGCATTTGCAGTCATTGTCTCCTCCACCCACACTAGTCTGGCTTGTGTCCCCGAACAACTCTTTTAATTATACCGATGACCCCCATGTCATTTAACCAAATGGATACATTTCCCTCCTCATCTCATTAAACCTGCAGGGACTTTTGACACCACTGACCATTTTCTCTTGACATGATCTCTTCCTTGGCGTCTGTTCCCGGCACAATCCAGGCTCTCCTCCCACCTTCTGCCTTTCATTCCTTCCCAATCACATGAGCAGGTCTATCTGTTCTACAAGGATTGAGTGCTGGCCTCTTTTCTTCTCTCTTCTTTGCAAAGATGATCTTTTCCTTGGCCAAGAATTCAATCACCAATATATACAGGTGACTTTCAAATCTATATCTCTAGACCAGACTCCTTGGATCTCCAAAGGCATGTATCCAAAAAATCACTTATTACATCTCCTTTTTGGTACTTCAGGGTATTTTGAACTCAACTCTTTGTGTGCTTCTGAAATCAAGCCTGTGCGCTTTGCACTAGGAACCAGGTCTTTTTTTTTTTTTTCTGATGTTTCCTTTGCCAATGAGTGATCAGAATTTAGCATGTTCCTTCCTTTCTCAAGATGCATGGCACATGGTGTTATCACTTCTACATTAACATGTGTTATTTAAATATATGCCTGCATCAATGTATGTGTGAATACATGTGTGTACATACAAAATGGAGACCATGTAGAAATGAACCCCATTTTATCACTTGATAAACTTCAGTCTTGACCATTTTCATTTATTTACCAAGGTAGATAAAAGATAAATATGAACTCGTTGCTCTATTCCACAAGTAGTTCTTTCCATCATAATCATGGTAATGACTGGATTCTAATATGCCATTGCAAACAACTGGTTGAATTTTATTTTTCTAATTCTCATCTTCCCACTCAATGGATAGCTGCCTACACTGAGTTTTTCTGACTGAATCATACAAATAATTTCATTACTGCCGCAGGTCAGCTGTCAACCTGTTTTCTAATATAAAAGCAAGGGTTAGAAAAATTGTTTATACTGTTTTATTTTAGTTTAAGTAAAATCAGGTGAAGAAAATATCCCAAAGGCCCAAAGTATCACTTTCATTTAGATGTAAGCCTCAAATGCAACTTTATCCTTCTAAACACTTTCTAAATATTTCTTTTCCGATTTACTTGCACCATCTGTATCCAGGACCAGCTAAGTAATTTGCAGGGTTCAGTGCAAAATAAAACTGTGGGACCCTTGCTAAAAAAATATTAAGGATTTCAAAATGGCAACAACCAAACATTAAACTAAGCATGAGACCTTTCCCAGATCACTACAGTGGTCACTGTCCATCAAACAGACCCTTCTTAACTTCCAAATTTTCTTTTAAAACCTTGTACTGTAACATCATGTTTCCAGTGCCTATTTCATGCCTTGCTCAGCTATTTCTTACATAATGGTACCAATATCTGATTCCTCCACTCAACAACCACTGATAGGATGGCTCCCACATGCTAGGACCTGAGCTAAGTGCTGGAGATGCAGATATAAGTAGATGATGGAGCTTAGCCATCTGGAGTGTTAGAACTCTGGAGTGTTCTCCAGAGAACTTCAGGTCCCAAGCTTTGAGTCGAAGTCCCCTCTGGAGGTAACCACAGTGCTGTCGGTCTTTTGCTATTTGATAATCAATAAGTATATGACACAAAGTTAAATGCATTCATAATACAAAATAAATTATATCAAATGAAATATCACTGATCATGAACCGTAGTAGCAAGAATTAGAGAGAAATCACGATACAAGATCTGGAATAAAGGGCAGCAAAGGGGAACATTCAAGACAGCAAAACGCAGAGCCTCAACCAGCCAGATCATTGTTTTTAAAGTATTTATTATGACTTGGGATGAAAGCCCACATATCAGCTTTTGCAAAGATAATGGAGGAGATTTGAACATGTTCTGGAAAAGAAGTACAGTTCAGAAGAAAATCAAGAGACTAAAACTCAAGAAACTATGTTTGCAACTTCATTTGTTTTACTCTAGAGTAATACTATCCACTTGATATAGAATTTGAGGTACATATATAATTAAATTTTTAGTAGACACATTAAAAAAAGTGAAAAGAACAAGTAAAATTAATTTTAATAAATCTTATTTAACTCAATATAACCAAAATACTATTTCAACAAGACATCAGTATAAAAACTATTGATGAAATATTTGCATTATTTTTCATGCTAAATCTTTGAAATCTGATGTGCATTTCAACTTACCACACATCTTAATTCAGATGCTAAGTTTTCCCCAGAAATAATTGATCTGTATTTAGATTTACAGTCAAAAAAGTAGATTAACATAGCCAAATTGCACTAGATGTGCTTAAAATCTTTCAGTAATGGAATAAAATATCCATTTTAAAATTTAAATTAATTAAGATGAAATTGAATTTGAAATTCAATTTTTCAATTACTCTAGTTATATTTCAAGTTCTCAATAGCTGCATGTGGCCAGTGTGCACCATATTGGTCCACCATATTGGACAGTGCAGATTTCGAATGTGACCTTGAAGATGTCAGTTACCATCTTGAAAGTCAGGTTTACTCTGTGGATCATAAAATGATTGAACTAGTTCATCTCTTATGTCATTTGGAGTTCTGCAAAATAGTAATTCACAATGAGACATGCACAAAAAGAGGAATTACAGAGTGTCTAAGAATCTCCTCTTCATACCCTTGACCAATTTCTGGGCTGGCTTATCCATCAATAAGTTTCAGAAATTTTTGAGTGTATTTAACTTTTTTTTTTTGGTATTGGAGGTTGAACGCAGAGGCATTCTACCTCCGAGCCATACCCCAGACCTATTTTATTTTTATTTTGAAACAGGGTCTCACTAAATTGCTGAGGGTCTCACTAAGTTGCTGAGACTGCCCTTGCACCTGCGATCCTCCTGTCTCAGTCTCTCAATTCCTTGGATTACAGGCCAAACCACCATGCCTGGCATTTTGAGTGTATTTCAAAACCGAAGAATGCTAATCATAATTGAATTGACTCCATAAGATCTGTTTAAAAATAGTGCAAAATTAACCTTGAAGTGATCTTATTATGCTCCTATTTTGTTGTTGTTATACATTTAAATGTTTGCGTCTAAATTTTGGGACATTTGCAAGATGGATCGACCAGAATCTGTAAGACCCTCGAGCTTAACACGACCCACCACCAACTGCTTCCCTCTATCACTGTTCATCTGTTCAAGGGTGGGTCCTCCCTTCTCCACATGAGCTTGTTTTCTACTTCATCTACCTGTCTAAATGAATTTAATTTAACTTCTCATTTTCTATATTATCTAAGAAGCCAAGAAAGTCAGTCCAGAGTTGCCTGTGTTCTGCCTTCATTTTAGCTAACTATACACAATAGCAACCCATCCTACTCTATACATTTAAGAGCTTTTTATATAAATAATCTCACTTGAACATTCAACATTCACATCAATATGAGTTACATAAAGAGAGGAATTTAAAATCATGTAGCAAATAAAAGGAACCTCTGTATTATAAAAAGTCGTCTAGTTCCTTGTTCAGTGTTCTGCCTAATAGATCGCCCTGGATGTGCCATATTGGGTTTCAGCTGGGGTAATGGAACACCAATTTCTTCTAATACATAATCAACCCTCAATTTAGATATTTTGCTGTGTGCCCAAGACGTTCTGAGATTTCAAGATCAGGCTTATGGGGAAAAAGGGTATCAATCCACTATGTTAGAATTCAAACTTCTGACAAGTTCTTTCAACATTTCAGAACAAAGTTTGAACGCAAACTCAAGAACAAATTGAAAAGGCCCCAGTCCATGATACTGAGCAATAAGCCATCAAGCGCACCTGATTCCAAGGTGTTGTTACCACAATGCAAAACAATGGGGAATCGATTACTAATCCATATGGCTTAAGGGAAGCCATTCTTCCCTCCCAATGAATCCTTTTCCTATAAGACCATGGAAAGGAATAGGTGCAGAGGTATGATCCGGGTCAACAAATGGTCCTTTATTTCTGTGAGCACAGGAGCGGAATGGGATGAGGTCCACTGGAAGTCATGGGGTGATCCCAGGAGTGGGGAGACTCACCATCAGCCCATACTTTCAGCTGCCCTACAAACACGGGCTGCAATAAGTCAAAGGAGAAAGAACAACACAACGTCACCCCATCACCACAGCCACTTCAGAGAACACAGACTTTGAAAATTCAGATCAGCAAGACAGAGAGCGACAGCTCATCCCAGTCATTTCAGGGTTGTGGAGCATACTCGATTTGCACTAGTCACAATTGCCTTGAAACCAGAAACAGATATCATGGAAAAACTGATAATTACAATAAACTGACAGTATTAATTTTAATAACAACATTGATGATAAAATGACGATGCTAATGATCGTGAAATATTCGTTCACTTTCTTCTTTCTTCTGCTTATTTGCAGTGAGTGAACTACAGCAGACCTGCGAGTAGGTCTGGTCATCGTGATTAATCTGACCTGAGCACTGAGGTCAAGTCTGGCTTATTCCGTGGATGCCTGGCTCATCGCCAGAGAGGCTTTTCCTAGCCATTGGAGCAGGAAGATGCAGGGGCTTTGAGGTTCATGAGTGACCTCGGGAGAGGGAGCAAAGTCATTTTCTTCTAGGTCAGAACCTTCAGCATGTTCAGTCTAACTCTCCACAGGAATGTATTGATTTGAGTCTCTAAGAGGCCTCTATAGCATGCAATGCCCAAGGTAAATTCCAACTTGTACTGAAGTGCCCCCTTTGCTGACCATGTCCTCGCACCTGTGGTGTTCCTGGGAGCAGTGTTCTGGCAGAACAGTCCTGAGTGATGGGTTTCTGGAACCGCTGGGGAACCTCCAACAGACCAAGGTAGTGTATGCACAGAGGACCAGCATATGGGCATCAAATCCCACATCGTACAGGTATAACTGGCATTAAAAATGGCCTCTAGCTTGCTAGTTCTAAGAAATAATCCACAGATGTCCAGGTCCCTCTTTCCTCCTCAAGAAGAACAACATGGGGAAAGGGCAGGGCGGTTGTGTGTTCAGAGCTCTGTAGATAATCCTTCCTTCCACCAGAGCAACAGTCTGTAATAATTTTATACATTGGCCATCCAAGTAAGGTTTTATTTGAGTAAAGAATTCTGTAGCATAAAGCAAACCAAAGTGATCCAAGAACCACCGCTTTCATGCAAGCAGCCTTGGTTGCATAACTGTACTAACCTTGTCTTTTATTTTCTGCATTCTAGTGCTGTGAAAATAGGGGCCTTGCTGACCCTGGATGAACTGCCCAACCCAAGGTGAACCACAGAGATGAACAACAGCTCCCCTACTCTATGCAAAACACCCAAACCAAACCAACCAACATTCCAACCACTTAGATATTAGGCTTTCACGTTTCAGGTTACCATTCCCCTGTCCTAATCACCCCAGAGCCAGGTATCAGGAAGCGAGGGCCAGCTGGGTGTGGTGGTGCATGCTTGTGATCCCAGTACTTGGGAAGCAGAGACAAGAGGGTCACAGGTTCAAGGCCAGCCTCAGCATCTTAAGGAGGCCTTCAGCAACTTAGCGAGACCCCGTTTCAAAATAAAAAAAAATAAAATAAGGCTGGTATGTAGCTCAGAGGTAGAACACCTATGGTTTCAACCCCCAGTACCACCAAAAAAATAAATAAATAAGGAAAGCAAACCAGGCTCGCCCCGACACCCAAAGTGCCTTCCAAAGTTATTTGAACTAGCCAATCCTAGACTTGAATAACCTGCCTTGCCTCTTCCTTCCAGTGAAATCCATAATAATCACTCTTGCCCACATTTTCCCCAGCCTCCTGGCAGCTCCCTCTGCCTCTCCACTGATTCAGGTGCTTCTCCATGTGGCCCTGTAGTGCATGTCATGTGTCTCATTTTAAAGGAACTGTGAGTATCAACTTCTGAGCTTTGTGACAGTCATGTTATGTCTGTGCATCTTACTATACCTGATTAAAATAAATCCTGGGTACCCTTAAAACACAAACACAGCTCTAGACCTGGCAAGCATTGTCTTCTGTATAGTAAACAGGATCTGGTATTAGCAGGAATAAAAATTTGTTTGGGGGATAAGAACAGCTTGCCCAAGAACTTTGAACAGCTATGCAGCTGCGGTCTTAGTGGGTAACTTCCCACAGCAGGGAACACAGCTAGTGTGTGGGATTGGTTGTGGAATCAGGGCAGACTCTTCCTAACCAGCAGAGGTCCAGCGTGAAAGTGTGGGTGTTTGGGATTGAAGGGCCAGACAGAGTTGGGCAGCCTGGCACTAGCTAGTGTTAGCTAATTTTCTTTCTCCTTTCTCTCAGCCATACTTGAGAGGCTGATGTGTTCCTCTAGAGAATATAGAGCCAGGTACCATGATGGCATGTGGAAAGGGGGTTAAAAAGGGAGGTTGGCACTACAATGAGGTGAATGAGGACTGCTCGAGGCAGGGGAAGGTAAACAGCGCAGGACGTATTTGGGGACAGGTAAATGAGAAAGGATATAGCTTTGCACTATCTTTCCCCTTCTGTATTCTGATTTTCCATTAGAATTAGAGGCTGTCCCACAGACAATAAGAGCGAGGTTTAATACTGCTGGTACTACATTATATGGACCATATTACTCTTTGATACATATTATATTTATTGCAGATTTCAGTTGAAAGCATAGCAGATTATGTTTTAAAATTGGGAATAGAGTGTGGTTTTTTTTTTTTTTTTTTTTTTTTTTTTTGCAGTACCGGGGATTGAACCCAGGGGCATTCTACCTCCGCGCTACACCCCTGGCCCTATTTTTTATACTTTATTTTGAAACCGGGTCTCACGAAGTTGCGGAGGGCCTCACTAGGTAGAGAGAGAGAGAAAAACAGGGAGAGAGAGAGAGAGAGCTGAGGCTGGCTGTGAACCGGGATCCTCCAGTCTCCGCCTCCCAAAGTACTGGGATTACAAGCGTGCGCCACCACGCCCGGCTGAGTGTGGTTATTTCTTAGATCTGATATAAATTATCTGGCTTCAGGTAAATTTTACTAATATCATATACAAGCCTATTTCAATGCTGGAAATGGCAGTTAAGAAGCATTGGTAGCTGGGTGTGGTGGCACACAACTGTAATCCCAGTACTTGGGAGGCTGAGACAGGAAAAATCACAGGTTTGAGGCCAGCCTCAGCAACTTAGTAAGATCCTGTTTCAAAATAAAATATAAAAAGGGCTGGGGTGTGGCTCAGAGGTAGAAAGCCCCTGCGCTCAATCCCCAGTACAAAAAAAAAGGGGGGGGGAGAAAAAGAAGCATTGATAAAGGCTTTGGGAGTTGAGCCATGTATTTCATAGGTCCTAAGCAATACCAAACATAATAGCAAGGATTGGGAAGAGGGGAAGCAGGTTTTCTAATGGATACTGGGTTGATTTCCTCTCCTCCGAGGACAGCCGCAGCTCTGTTTAGCCATAGACCTGAACAATAACAGCATTAAGGGCAAGATAAAATAAAAAATAGAGAAATATTGTCTTCCATCAGGGCGTCAAGGCTCCTCTTAGCTCTACCAAGGAGTGATATAACTAGCAGCTAGGCATTCTATTAGGTAAAAGTTCTGGGAATAGCAACTTTAACTGGGATAAGCAAAAAGAATAAAGCTCTGAGCCCACACAGGAATTGATTCCTGTCATTTGTCTTACTGCTGTCTCTTGGCTCTTCTCCAGGCAGGAAGATGGTCCCTAGCAGGCACTGCTGCCTACACCAGCCCAGGGTGCTCTAGACCTCAACAGAAACACTTGATCACATGCCTGCCTTTCACCTTAGAAGTACTCTGACTGCTGCAGCTCAACCAGGCGTCCAGCCTTGGGCATGTTTGGGACAGGAGGAGAGGTCACATAACCGATGACCGTTAGAGCCCTCATCAAGGTCATAGTTGGAAATAGAGAGATGAACATTTACCTAAAGTGCACCTGTGAGGATGGGCCAGAGCAAGAGTCTCAACAGGCAGCAATTTTGCCTGCAGGAGACAGCTGGCAGCTTCTGGAGGCATCTTTGGTTGTCACAATCAGTGGGATGGGAGTTGCTACTGGCATCTAGCATGTCAAGGTCAAGAATTCTGTTAATGCCCAATGATAGAGAGAGTATCCCCACAGCGAGGAGTATCCAGCCCAAAATGTCAATAGAAGCAGAAGGTTGAGAAATACTAGGCTAGAGGGTGGGAGAGCATGGCTGGGGAATCTTGCATTTACTAGAAAGGGTCAGAAGTGTTGAGCTGCATTGACAATGTATCCCCTAGAAATGGTAAGCTATGGAGGCTGGGATTCAGGGTTGGGAATGAAAGACAAGCAAGGTACAGGGGCCGCCTGGCCAGCTCTGCTGCTTCTCAAGTTCTACCCACCTGAGCTTGGGCAGGAGCATTTCCAGGGATCACCCTGATGGACAGGCACTTCATTCTTTTGAGGAAGCAAAGCCTCACATTATTAAAGGCTTTATTTTGGCCTTGCACCTGTAACCACAGCTTGGGAGCTATGTCAGGCATCTCCCTGGATTTTCTGCTCTCGGGGCTGTTTTAGCTTACACACTGTGCTGCTCAATCCCGTCTCTCCTCTTCCTCACAGAGAGTGGGGCTCCTTGCTGTCTGCACCACTCTCTCATGTCTGTGCCTCTGTGCAAGTTAGACCCTTCTCCTCTGATTGGTTTGCTGCTTTTTGCCCTTCAAGACTTAGCTCAAGAGTCACTCCTGCAGGAAGCCTTCCCGACCGTCCCCCCCATGCTCCCCCAACACACACTCAGGGGAGGTGCCCCACACCTGTGTTCCTGTGGCCTTCTAGGACTGCCTCCAACACAGTGTCTCATGACACCAGAGTGAGATTTATGGATTCATGTCTCCAATACTGATGATCTACTTGAGTCAGTGACCACTGAGCCTCCTCTGGGCCCTCAGCACCTAGGGCAGCACCTGCCATGGCGCATAGAGGACCTTACCTGCCTGAAGATAAAGCAGACCAGATAAAATGACTTCTAAGGGTTCCTGACCACCCCAAGATTTTCAACAACCTATAATCAATCAGAAAGCTTAGGGGTCAAAGCAGATCTTTAATCTATTTCTGTGCAACAAAAATGAAAGATTAAGAAAACAAGAACCACAATGGCAATAAAGGAAAGAGCACTCACTCCCTACCTAGAAAGGCTGCCATCCAAAATACCAGCCTGAAAGCCTTTTTTTTTTTCTTCCTGAGGATGTGTTAAGAGCTCCTGTCTCCAACCTGGCACCGACGTAAAGTTGCACCATTTGCTGTGCAAGGCTCTGATTCTGCTGACTTTATTTCAAGCAATCAGAAATATCTAATTTGCATTCACATTCACATCAGTGGCCCATATGTTAGCCCTGTTTAAGAGCTATAGGCTTGCATTCATTATGAAAGACTTGGCTTCCCTTCCTTATCTCCTCACTTTCAAATTATTGAGATACTGTCGCTACAAAGGGTTATATTTAGCAAAGACACAGCATTTCCGAGTGCGTATGTGTCTCTGCCCCATGTCTGTGTGTCTGAGAAAGATCCGATATTTGCATCTTCCTCCAAAATATCAGAGAACTTTCAAAACGGGGAGGGGGAGAGCCATCTCTTTCTCTACCCCTTTTGCATGTGACAGGGCTGCCTCCTACCTAAGGCATCATTAAAATACTGCATGGCAATATGTCGGTGCACATGATTCTAGACCACACACTGAGCCCTGACAAGCAGGCCCCTTTGGAGAGCTGCACTGAGAAATCCAGTTTCTTGCACAGGGGCCCAGCCAGGAGTAGCTCCTGGGATTCAATCTCTTCTCTTCAATCTCTTCAATCCCACCAGTGGGAAGTGCTTGCTTGTGTTTTATACTTTTACTTACCAAAATTTATTGAGTTCCTACTATGTGACAGGCACTCGGGGAGGTTTGTAATGAAGGGTTTCTGCTGTTGAGCAACTTCAGGGAGCAAGAGCAAGAAGATGAGCCTTGCAACAGTGATGGCTGCCGGGAAAATGCAGGACGCAGACTGGTGTACGCAGAGCCCTGGGGGAGCACTCGAAGGCGGAGGAAGAATCACAGGCAGGGAGCATCAACAGCCAGCCATGTTCAGCCTGAACATTCGGGAAGGGGCTCAGGGTTGTGGCAAAGTAGAGAAAGGAGGGAACAGCAGGAGTGAGGGACAGTGTGCCTTCTGAAAGCACGTGTGTCTCCTCCACAGCAGACACTATTCCCAGGGGCACACTCCTCCCTCACCCATTGTGGCAGAGCTAAAAGATGCAAATGGCTGGGTGTGTACACCACCACCAACAGACCCTTTGTTATCTAGAAAGAGATACAGGAAACTGGAGAGTGTGGCTGCCTAATGAGAAACCAGGGGACAGAGGACGAAAGTCAAAAATCTGTATCTTTTTATCTTGCTTGGACTTTTTTCTTTCCCTGCTCTGCATGGGCATTGACATTTAAAGAAAAAACTTGGGGAGATATTTTGAAGTTATGAATTCTAAATAACATCCCATTTAAAAGGATTTATCATTAGAGAAGTTAATTAGAGGACCTGAGTCATGACATCAGGTTTAAAAGATCAGGTCGAGTGAAGGGAACCAATAGCACATATGCATATTTAATATCTTAGTCATTAGCAACAAATGCCTTCATACACCTTTAGACTGATGCAGATACCTCAGGGAGTTGGGACAAGTGGCTGAGAAGCCCAGGGCTGGAGGATGTGGATCCCAAGAGGGTCAAGGCAGTGAAAGACGAGGCTGGAAAACAAGCCACAGGGACAGTGTGGGATGGTAGGCATCCCTGCTCAAGGGTTGACCAGTAGAAACTCATCCTCCCAGGGATAGATCAGAAACACACTGCAGGACTGAGGTTGTAGCTCAGTGGTATAGCACTTGTCCAGCATGGACAAGACCCTGGGTTTGATTAGCAGCACCATGGGGAGGGAGGGAGGGAGGGAGGAAGGGAGGAAGGAAGGAAGGGAGAAAGGAAGGAAGGGAGGAAGGAAGGAAGGGAGGGAGGGAGAGAGGGAAGGAGGGAGGGAGGGAAGATTACTGGGAACTAATCACTTTAACCGGAAGGTGAGCTGAAAGAGAAAGATGTAAGAGGTGGGCCACTCCAGGGCTGGTCTGGGATGCCAGCATTGGTGAATGATGCCCCTGCTGGTTTTCCAGGAAAACTGGTGCCACGGCCCTGAAAGGGTATGGGAGAGGCAGACTGCCAGCACCATTTGGAGGTGGGGATAGGGAAGGACCTCTTGGAATTCCTGAAAGTCCTGCTTCCTACGTGTGCTTAATGCTTCCTAGTGCTCATTAGCCCTTTCTTCCCTTTAGTAATGGGAATGGTTTTACCAGGTATATACCCACAGGCACACTCCTCCCTCACCATTGTGGCAGAGCTAAAAGATGCAAATGGCTGGGTGTCCAACTGGAAACTACATTCCCCAGCCACTCCTGCTCTTATTAGGCCAATTAGGTATGAATTCAAGTGATTGTGTGACTCCTTGGTCTTCTTAAAGACAAAGTCACCTGCCCTGGATCCCTCCTTTTCTCTCCAGCTGTCTGAGAAAGAGTGATGCTTGAGGCAGACTGGGAGGCTATGTGTTGAGGATGTGAACACTGCATGAGAGAGCTACTGCATTTAAATTCTCTGTTACAGCAGTTAACATGCTCCCTGTCTAAATGACTTCCGTCTCTCTCCCTCCTGGACTCTACATTTCTGTGATAACACCCACTGCAGTCTGGTCTGGCTGAAGTGAAGGACAAGACATGTCAGTTAGTGTACCTCCCACAGCCCTTGCTTAAGGAAATAGTCCTGGACTTCGAGTTGCATTGAAGGTCACAAGATTGAATAAGAGATCAGGCACAGGAAGTGGCCTGTAAATAGGACTAGCATAGAAATAAAACCTGTGTGGCTTGGTTCAAAATGATGATATGTATGAATTATATACATGTGGTTCTCTGTATTTATGGGTTCCACATCCATGGGTTCAACCAACCACAAATCAAAAATATTTGCAATAGAGTTTTGTCTATACTGAACACATACAGGCTCTTTTTTTCTTGTCATTTCCCCCGAACAGCACAATATGCCTATCTACATAGTATCTCCATTGTATTGGGTATTATAAGTAATCTAGGGGTGATTTAAATATACAGGGGGATGTGCATAGATCATATGCAAGTACTACAGTGCTTGATGTAAGGGACTTGTGGATTTGTGAACTTGTGTATCTGCATGGGGTCCTAGGACCAATCCTTCTGAATACCAAGGAAAGAACATAGTCTCTTTTTGAATCTGAATAGACTCACAGAAGAAGTTGCTGGTCAGAAGAGCAACTTCATCACATGTCTTTTAGATGGATCAGAGGAGTTAAGAAGAGGTAGAGGGCAGAGACTGAAACAGATGTCCAGAGAAAATCAGAGAGAGGGTGAGTCAGTGAGCAAGTGCAACCTTGAGGCCTCTATGAAAAGTAGACTAGGTTCCTGGCCACTTTCCAGTCCCCAGTGCCAGTCCCCATGAGTCCTGGCTGTACTTCGGTTTTTGTCCTTTGATTTTAGTAAATGTCCTTTGTGTGACTTTATAATAAATATCTACATTTTGAAACTGACTTAAGGGACTCTAGTCATCAAAAAACTTCCATACCCAAATTAGTTGCAGGCATTTCTCTTTTTACCTCTAAACCATAAACTGTGAACATCTTTAAGAAAAGAGCTATGTCACTTACTTTCACTTATAGGCTATTTCAAACATACAGAAAAATAAGAAAATAATTAGTGTGCATTTGTGAACCCTATACTTAATTTTAGTGATTATTAAACTAAATAGTTTTGCCATA
Source organism: Glis glis (assembly GCA_004027185.1). NCBI lineage: Eukaryota > Metazoa > Chordata > Mammalia > Rodentia > Gliridae > Glis > Glis glis. The sequence goes on from PVJS01012905.1 coordinate 31,111, forward strand.
GTTGCTTTATAATTTTTTAAAGACATTTCAGTACAGATGAAGCCTCTTCTGTAGTCTTCCTCAATCTTATTCTCCATCTGTCTAAAAAGTAGCCACTATGTTGAATTTGGTATCATTCACACCTGAGATCATTTTATTTGCATTATTTAAACTTGACAAAAATGGTATCATCTACAATTTTATGGTTGTTAGAATTATCCATGAATATACAGAAGACTGAATTACATTGTTGATCAAGTCATATTTTGCCTGTTCTATTCATCATTTAGGTTCCTTTTAGATTTTTCATCATCATTATTATTATCACTATTATTTGGTACTGGGGATTGAACCCAGGGGCATTCTACCTCTAAACTACACCCCCAGTCCTTTTTATTTTGAAACAGGTTCTTGCTAAGTTGCTGAGGATCTCACTAAGTTGCTGAAACTGGCCTTGAACCTGCAATCTACTTGTCTCAGCCTCCCAAATACTGGAATTATTTATTGGTATGTGCTACCAGATCTTGCTGCTTTTTGCTATTATAATCAATTCTTAAATAAATATTCCTTTTTATTATTATTATTATTATTATTATTATTATTTTAATACTTTTATTGGTGCATTGTAATCTTACATCATTATGTAGTTCAGAGTGATAGGGACATACATGCACACAGCACTTGGTGAACTTGCCCCCTGGCTCCCTCCCCACTCCCTCCCTTCCCAGTACATGATATTGAGATTGGCATTGATGATTTCACATATGTACATAGCTTCAGTGACAGTGTTTCCTTCCTTGCTATTCTTGCACATGTTTTCTCATAGATTTACTAAGACTTTCTTTTCATGGTACTGAAAGTAGATATTAAGTCATTCCATTCATGAGCATGGTATACATCTCCAATTAAATACATCATGTCCTTTAGAAGTACTTTATCATTTTTGTAAAGATTTTTTTCACATTGTAGTGCATGAGAGCCATTGAAAATCATTCAAATCCCCCCTCCTGCCTGGAGTTCTTGTATTTTAGACAATGGAAACAAAAAAACAGTCAACTATCTAGTCTTCCTTATCTAAGAATAACCAAAAGATACACTTCTGGTCCTCAACATGAAAATCCTTGGATGGAAATTTTGAAGACAAGAGTGATGATGGATCTGTCTTATATTCTAAAAGTATTACTCTGTCTGCTGTCTTGATAGTAAACTGTATGTAGGGGACAATGTGTAGGACATGGAGAATACATTAGAGTTTAGCAATAAATCAGTCCAGAGCAGAGTGATAGAAATATAGGTGGTAATAACTAGTCAGATACCCAATATGTTTTGAAGAGAGACCTGATAGGATTGGCTTATTGCCTGTTGGATGAGGGGTGAGAGTGTATGAAAGAAGTCAGTGACAGATACCAAGCTTTATGACCTAAGTAACTAGAAGTGCACAGACATTTATTAGGATGGGGAAAACCATAAGGAAAGTCAATGTAGGGGTGAATTTATGAGTTCTGTTTTGGACATAATATGTTTAAGATGTATCTTGGACATCTATGTGGACAGGCTAACCAGAAATTGGGTTTGTGGGTCCAGAATATTTAATAAAAGATCCAGAATCAAGATACAAATTTGAGATCCATAAACATGATTAGTATTTAAAGCAACAATATCAGACTACATCACTTGAGGTATGAGTGTAGACAAAGAAGAAAAGTTTCCAATACTGAGTGGTTGGACACCCCAACATTAAGAAATTGAAGAGAAAAGGAAGACCTGGAAAAGAAAGTTAGAAGGATTAGCCAGTGAAAAGGTAGGAAAAGCAATGGAGTGTGTGGTCTGCCCAGAGGTAAAGTGAGGACATCTTCTCAAGGAAGAGGGAGTGATTGGATCAAAAGCTATTGCAGGGACAAGTGTCAGAGTGAATAGACTATTGCATTTAACAATGAAAACACACTGGTGATGTCATCAACAACAACAACAACAACATTTGGTGGAGTGGTGTTGGCAAGAGTCTGATTTAAGTGAATTAAAGAGAAAAAATGAGAGATAAGAAATTCAAGATTTGGTTGGAAAAAGGAGGCAGAGGCACGTCCTGGTAGCTGAAAAGGGATGGGGGTTCAAGAGAGGATCCTTTTCACAGGGTAGAAGTAATGGTGCATTGATATGTCAATAGAGACGATCCAGAACAGAGAGGGAAAGTGATGACAAAGTTCATTGTAGATGATTTCCGGAGCAGGGACAGAGGGGTTGATTCCATGACACAAGCAGAGGGATTGGCTTTAGCTGGAAGCATGAGCCGAAGAGATAGTGGGAGAGGCAGATAATATAGACACTGGTGGATATAGGAGAGCAAACGGGGACAGGGAGATTTTTCTTTTGATTGCTTCTGTTCTCTTTCTAGAACAGGAAGCAGGGTCAGTCATCAGGAGACTGAGGGATGGTGTGTTAGAGTTTTTAGGCGTGAGCACTCCTGGTGACTTCAATACCCTATCTGAACCAAATTGCCAACCCCTCTCTTGATCAGCTAAGCCTTCGGAAGTGGAGGTACACAGTGAACCAAGACGAATGCTCTCGCTGTTCTGTCATGACTTGTGTTTTAGGATACTGGAAAGACTAAATCAATTTCACAGTTAATGGAGAATTGCCACACTAATTTATAAATCAACTGTTCCCATTGGCTATTTCCTATAATCCCTAATTTATCTTCTCTCCACAGATTTCACTCCTATTTCACCATGATCCATCTCTCACTCTGCAAACAGGGTTTTTAAAAATAGGCGATCATGCCAGCAGTGGTGGCACACACCTATAATCCCAGTACTTGGGAGGCTGAGACAAGAGGATTGCAGATTTGAGGACAGCCTCAGCAATATAGTGAAACTCTCAGCAACTTAACGATACCCTGTTTCAAGACAAAAAATGAAAAGGGCTGGGATGGTAGCTCGGAGGTAGAATGCCCCTGGGTTCAATCCCTAGTACGAAAAAAAGAAAGAAAATGCATATCATTTTATTACCCATGTTTATTGGACGGATGAAAGACCTTCTCCTCAAGTATGAGCTCTGTTCACAGACTCAAGCTCTGTTCATAGACTCAAGTTCAAATACCACTCTGTCATTTACTGGCTGTGTGAATTAAGGGAACTTACTCAAGTTCAACAAGGCTCAGTTTTCTCATCTGCAAGGTGAGATGATACTTACCTCATAATGTATCAGCTAAAACAAAGAATTATGCGTGGCAAGCTTTCAGCATAGCATGTGATACAAAACACTTCTCAGTAAATGGCGGCTATTATTATACCTGGCCTCACACCATGCCTTTTAAGCTACCCAATCTCAAATCACACAGAACTACTTGCCAGTTTTGAAATGTGATGTTTTCTGACTCCCTGCCTTTGACTGTGCCTATCCCTGTACTTTAAATAACACATCCTCTTTCCCACCTGGTAAACAATCACCGGACAAGTCTGGGCTGAAATGTCACCTCTGTGAAGTCCTCACTCGTCAAACCCCATCTCTCCCAGTCAGAGCTAGCTTCTTTTTCCTCTGTGCCCCCATGATACTTTGTGCATACAGCCATATTGGAGCTTATCACATGGCATTTAAATGATCTGTTTGTATGTCTTTTTCACAAACTAGACCCTGAGCTCTTCAGGAGCAGCTGTTCACAGTGTCTGGCACACAGTATATGTGACATGAATACTTATTGAATGAATAGAGAGTAGGGAGCTGTGTCAAAACCCTACACCAACCACTTTGCAAGGGTCCTGGGGGGAAATGTGCTAAGTGTAAGAGTCATTCTGTCTCCTGTTAGACCTTAAGTGTGGGTTTAAGGTGGCCTCAAAATAGGTCCATGTGGCAGCCAACAAAGAGTTCTGGAGGGGGTGAAACTCCAAGGCATGCACCCAATACCCTCATTATCTCCTCTCTTTCATGCTTTCAAGATAAAGCTTGAGTTTCTGAAGACAACTTCAAGGCAAAAGTTCTCTTTGGCTAAAAACATTGAACCCCTGGGTTCAATCCCCAGTACCACAATAAATAAATAAATTAATTAATCAAAATGGATAAAATTTATTAATTTGTACTAAAAAGTGTACCAATCAAATGGACTTTAATACTTCATACCATCAATGCTGCTTCCCTTGGATGAAAGACAAGAAAAACCGAGTGTTTAATAACTGTGCTTCAACTAAACTGGTTGGTTGCACTCTGTTCCTGTAATATATTGCTATGTACCAAAGGACCCCAAAACTTAGCAGCTTAAAGCTACAATCATTTTATCTCATAATTTTCCGGGTTAATCATTTGGGCAGATTTTGAGTGGGTGATCATTTCTGTTCCAACCGGTGTTGGAGGTCGGCTGGTGGTATTTGGCTTGGAGATGTCATGGTGTTTTAGTTGGTAGGTCCACGATGATTCCTCTTACACACCCAGTGTCTTGAGGGTGGCTGGAAGGCCGGTGTCAGGGGGGACTTCTGACTACAGTGCTCCATGTAGCTTCTCCTAGATGATGGTCTCAGAACATTCAGACTTCTTACATGGCAGAGAGTGTTCCAAAACCCCTGGAGAGATGTCCCAGAATATTACCTCTGCTGCATTGACTAGGATCAGCCCGGAAGTGAGGGGAGAGAAATTAGGCACCAGCACTCAATGGAAGCAGTAGCAATAATTTGTGGCCAGGTTTAATCTATCACACACTTTCCTTGAACAAGAACTGCTTTTTCAGTGGCCCCAAGTTATCTAATATCCGGTGAGCCCCCTGGCCTTGGACAGTGCTGCAATGGGTATTGCTGGCATTTTCTGTAGAACTTAGGTATTTGCTTGCTTTCGTACCTGACCTGATCAACACATTCCATCTCTACAGTTGTTAATAGCTAAAATTATGCCTCACTTTGGCCTAATGGCCAATCTGTCTCTAAGGTGATTTCATTTATCTATAGATTTCCACAAAGCCATTCAACACTTCAATTGACTTCTGTCTTCTATCTTTTTTTTCGGTACCAGGGATTGAACGCAGGGACGTTCTACCTCCGCGCTCCGCCCCCAGCCCTATTTTTTATACTTTATTTTGAAACCGGGTCTCACAAAGTTGCGGAGGGCCTCACTAAGTAGAGAGAGAGAGAGAGAGAGAGAGAGAGAGAGAGAGTTGAGGCTGGCCGCGAACCCGGATCCTCCGGTCTCCGCCTCCCAAAGTACTGGGATTACAAGCGTGTGCCACCACGCCCGGCCTGTCTTCTATCTTTTACCCACCTTGCATTTTCACTGTCAAATGGATGGGGAGGAAAGGTAATAAGACTCAAGCAGGAGAGAGGGGAAACAATATTACTGTGTTACATATCCAAAAAAATCCATAAAAACAAATAAAATATATCAAGGTGCTAAAGTATATGGAACATATCCTAAGACATTCTAGTAAATGAGATTAGAAAAGGATGGACAAACTCATCACATTCTCATGAAAGATGTAAGACGTCAGCTAAGCCTTGAAAGATTAATAAGATTTGAATACACCAAACTGGTCTTTGGGGAGAAAAAGATAATTGACTTGAAGTCCTGAATTGAGGAATTTCATATCAGTAAGTGCCTTCCATGTGGTAAGATGACACATTTCACCCCTTGTACAAAATCTTTCAATGACTTAGGTCTATGGGCCTGGAATACACTGTTCAGAATAGTATTCAAAGGATATATCATTATCCTTAGAATGAGGAATATTTTTAAAATGTGTGTCCAGAATATGCAAATATATAGAGACAAAAAGTAGGTAAGTAAGTTGCCGGGGTCAGGGGGTGGTAGGGAAACAACAACTGGGGTAAGGGAGAGAAATAGGGAATGGCTATTCATGTGTATGGAGTTTTTATTTTATGTGATGACATGTTCTGAAACTGACTGTGGTGATCATTGCACAACTGAGAACTATTGGATTGCACACTTTAAGTAAGTGAATTGTATAGTCCATGAACTCAGCCTCCCAAGCACTGGGATTATAAGAGTGAGCCACCATGGCTGGCTCAATAAAGACTTTTTAAAAAATAAACTAGCCAGGCCGGGCGTGGTGGCGCATGCTTGTAATCCCAGTACTTGGGAGGCTGAGACTGGAGGATCCGGGTTCGCGGCCAGCCTCAGCTACTTAGTGAGGCCCTCCGCAATTTAGTGAGACCCGGTTTCAAAATAAAGAATAAAAAATAGGGCTGGGGGTGTAGCTCGGAGGTAGAATGCCCCTGGGTTCAATCCCCAGTACCGCAAAAAATAAATAAATAAATAAATAAATAAACTAAAATGTCATACAATAGTATAGAATTTTATATTTAACTGTTATTTTAAAAGTAAGAAAAGAATAGTACTTGGAACTTTAAAATCTGCATCTAAGTGGCTTTGTTTCTTTCTTTTATGTGTTAAACTCCACATAGAAACATTCTGTTCTTCCCCAAACCATGCCTCTCTCCTTCCCGCCCTTCTACCTTTGGCATAATATTCTAGTGCCTTCCCCACCTGATCCAAATGCTGAGCTTCTCTTTATCTCCTATAGCATTTTATTTTAATTTGGTGGTACTGGGAATTGAACCCAGGGGCATTCTACCTCCAAGCTATACCCCCAGCCCTTTTTATTTTTATTTTGAAACAGTGTCTCGTTAGTTTGCTGAGGGTTGTGCTAAGTTGCTGAGGCTGGCCTTGAACCTGCGATCCTCCTGTCTCAGCCTCCCAAGGACTGGGATTACAGACATGCGCCACCACACTCAGCTTCCCATATCATTTTAAATGTCACCCCTCAGATGCAAGTTCTAGCAGGAACTTTATCCTCTTCTACCATGTCTCTTATCTTTACTTCTATCTAATTAGTCATCCCTGTATATTGTAATGAAAAATTTGCATGCCTGTCTCAGTAAATGGTGAAATCTTAGATTAGGGGTCAGCAAACTTTTTCTGGGCTATAAAATCTCTGTCACAACTACTCAGCTCTAATACGCTATACAGAACCAGCCGTGGGCAGTACCTTCACAAACGGCATACCTGTGCTCCGTGAGAATTCTATTTATCAACACCAAACTTTGGATTGCATATAATTTCTACATGTCAAGAATTATTATTCTCCTTTTAACTTTTTCAACTAGGCGAATATGTACAAAACATTCTTAGCTCATGGGCTGTACAAAAACAGGCAGGGGGCTGAATTTGGCCTATGAGTCATACTTTGACAGCCCCTGTCCCAGAAGGCTGAGATCAAGTCTTTTCAGCTGTGCATCCTGGTACCTGACATATAGTATATGTTCACTAAACTGTTTTCAAATGAATGAATGAAGACAGGAAAGAGAAAAGGCGGTAGAAGTAAATGAGCACGTCTGTTCTCTTAGTGCACTTGGTTTAGGGTTTAGGTTTTGCAGCCTATGGAGATATGAGCATAGTATACCCAAAACCTGGGACCAGCATCCTCTGGCGTTCTCTTTTCAGTACTGCAAATGGTTCAAAATCAGGTTAGTATTCCCAAAGGAGCCTAAACGAGAAGGCAAAGCCAAGTATGGAGCTGAGCTGGATGGACAAAGAGGGGAGCCTGTGAGCAGCTCAGTCGTGAGGTTAAGCCGGCAGCTGTGACAGGCTTCCCTTCTTTCCTACAGCTGCAGGCAATGGGATTCCTGAGTCCTTCAGAGAACAGCTTGGGAAATGAGGCTTATGTGAGATGACAGAAGAGTCATTGTAGCAGAGGAATGGGACAGGGCAAGAAAAAAACATGAGATGGCTGGTTGAAAGGAGTTTCATCAGTCAGGCAGAGGTTGTTAGACATGAAATATGACTGGAACACCACAGCCATGAAAATATCTTTATTGGTGTGAGGATAGGATTTGAGAAAGTTTGGCTGCCAGTTAGAGGATTAGGAGAGGAGGGAAGGAAGGAAGGAAGGAAGGAAGAGAAAGTTGGTATTCTTAAATAAATTCAGGTGTGGCATGATAAAGGTTGGCAAGGGAAATGAGGAACATATATGCCTTTAAGAGAAGCTGCATCCCAGTACTTGGAAGGCTGAGACAGGAGGATCACAGGTCTGAAGCTAGCCTGCTATAGCTTAGCAAAAAGAAAAAATAAAAAGAAGAAAGAATGAGAGAGAGATAGAGATAGAGATAGAGAGAGAGAGAGAGAGAGAGAGAACCCTGTTTCAAAATAAAAAAATACCTTGTTTCAAAATAAAATAAAATAAAATAGGGCTGGGGATGTAGCTCAGATAGAAGTCCCCTGGGTTCAAAATCTCCCGTGAGCGAATAAGGGAGAGAGAGACAGAGAGAGAGAGAGAGAGAAGTTTCAATGAAACAATCATTAAAACAGTGCATAGCCCTCAGTGGGTGGAGAGAGAAGAAACAAAGATGATACCATGATTTTATGCACAGCTGATTGAAAACTGTGCAGTTTATTTCCCGAAAGTGACAGAGGGTAGAGAACAGGAAGGGAACAAATTCGAGACTCAAGTTTGATTAATTTGCCAAAAAAGTTTAGAAGGCTGTGATAAATTCAAATAGTGATGTCTATCAGGCTGAAAGTTAGAACTTGAACTTGAGAGAGGTGTAGTGTTGTGCTGTTGAATGTTTAACAACTGGCTCTCCAGGAATAAGAGCACCCGATTGATAACACTGGCCAATGTCTGTGGTGTAAATACTCCCGCTGTGGCTGATTTTAAGCTGCCAACCTGATGTCACTGAATGCAAGAATTGGGAATTGCTGCTGCTGCGGACTGGTGGGAGCAGCACTGGACGATGGTAGAGATGGAGACTCAGAAATAAAAGGAAACATAGAGCTGGGTGAGACCTTAGAAATCTTGTCCTGTGTCCTTTATTGTACAATGATGAAGCTGGGAACAGAAATAGGATGGAGGAGATCAGGGCTCTGTAATAGGATGGCTTAGAGCAGAGGCTCAAAGTGTCAGGGGCTTAGCCTTTTACTACGTGGACGAAGCTTGGTGCTGCAAAAACACTCCCTTTGAAGATCAAGATTATGATCTAAGGTAAGCAAAACATGCATCCCACTGATGATCGGTAGACAGAAAAAAGACAAAGTTCATGGCGTTGGTTGCAGTTTTCTCTTCTAACTCCTGATTTGCCTAGTGTCCCATTTCCTTAGCTGTCAGCACAAACTACTTCCATACTAATAGGTCAAAAGAAGGAAATGATCCTGGTGGGTTTCCCAGGGCAACCTAACAGAAGGCTGTGAACCCACCTCTCAGATCCACCCAGGGCACTGGACCATGGAGGAGCATGGTGAGAGCTCACCTCACCAAGAGATGAGCTACATTGTAATTGCTACACTGTAATTATATATTTTAGTGAGGTTCAAAGTGTGACAAACGTATACAGCAGAGCGCTTGATGTGTTTCCTTCTGCATCCCACCCTCCCTATGTACATTAGTGAGATAGGCAGTGATACACTCATATATTTGCACTGTTTTCTTTATCAGTTCTCCTTTTTCCCCTCCCCACCTCCCTCCCCCTAGTCCCCGCCCAGTATTCTATTGGTCTCTCTTCTCATTTATCTGAAGTTCTACTTTTCCTATTTTTGTAGCTTCCACATATGAGAAAAAAAAAACATACCACCCTTGACTTTCTGAGACTGACTGATCTCACTTAGCATAATATTCTCTAATTCCATCCTTCTTCCTGCAAGTGACATAACTATGCTCTTCTTTATGGCTGAGTAAAATCCCATGTTTTGCATACGCCACATTTTCTTTATCCAGTCACCTGTTGACAGACACCTAAGTTGGTCCCATAATTTGGCTACTGTGAATTGTGCTGCCATATACATGGATATGCTTGTGTTACTATAATATTCTGATTTAAATTCTTTTGAAAATATACCAAGGAGTGGTCTAGCTGGGTCAAGTGGTGGTTCCATTTCTAGTCTTTTAAGAAACTTCATACTGATTTCCATAGTAGTTGTACTAACTGACAATCCCACCAATAGTGTATAAAGGTTCCTATTTCCCCATATCCTCACCAGCATTTATTATTGTTTATATTCTTAATGATTTCCAATCTAACTGGAGTTAGGCAGAATCTCAGTGTAGTTTTGATCTGCATTTTCCTAATTGCTAATGATGTTGGACATATTTTCATATATTTACTGGCCATTTGTATTTCTTCTTTGAATCCAGGGGCATTCTACCTCCGAGCTACACCCCCAGCCCTATTTTTTTATCCTTTATTTTGAAACAGGGTCTCACTAAGTGGCGAAGGCCTCCCAGTCATGACCCAATGATAGGTCATGGAATCAAGTTATTGGGTCACCTTGAGATGCTTTTTACAAACTGAATATGATAGGATAGAATATATCAGAGTGTATCAAGTAGGAAGGGTTAGTATTATTTTATGCAACTTTTCAATTATAACCAGTATATAATCTTTTTTTTTTTTTTTACTGTGGATTGCAAGTCAAAAATGTCCAAATGCCTAGTGCTGTGTTTTAGGTGAGGACTCAAAAATGGTTTTCAACTCTTGGTATAGACTTGGGTGGGAAAATTAGGCATCATCCAGGTCTCTCTCTTGTGCGCCCTACACCAAAGTGTCTCCCTGCATCTTTGGGGGTGAGGAGAGGTTCTCAAATATTCTCCCTCCAGGCTTTCAGAGGGTACCCTACTTGCAGTTCTCTCATTGCCAAACTTTCTTTTCTGCATCCTGCAGCCCTCTCCCTTCAAATACTGCTCCATAAAGAGCCAAGTTCTGCCTCCAATTTTGTTAAACTAAGACTAACCACTGCTACCTACAAAATCAATTAAAGTTCATCTATCATCAAAACCTCCAAACACATTGCATATGTAATAGCCTCCGGTGTTGCACGTCTGCTTTTCAAGAGTCCACGAGCTCTGGGGTCGCTAATGGTGTCTGCGCTGATGTGATGGAGGGAGAAAATGTTCCCTGACTTGGTTCTTCTCAAGTTGAAAAGGAGGTCCCATTGTGATGCAGATTCTGATTGTGTAGATCTAGGGTGGAGCCTGTGAATCTGTCAGGTGACTCTGATGCTGCTGGTCCTCGGACTATGCTTTGAGTAGCAAGGCTTAAAGTTCCTAAAATCGAACACCCTTGGCCATCTCTGGGATTAACTTCTTACTAACACCCCTGCTTCTCTAGTACACATGACAGATCTGCATCTCTTATATCAACATGGCCTTGTTTCCTTCTTAGGACCCAATACCTTGCTATGATGAGAAGGTATGTGTATTCTCTGTATCCTGAGGTACCTCTCACTAGACCAGTGTACCTCCAGTAATTTAATCACAAAGAGCTTTGGGTCCAGTTCTCTTCTTCCTGCTCTCTAGGGATGGAGGCTGGGGAGAAGTCCAGGTTTGCCATGTCAAATTTAATAATTGCTGTTGCAATTAGTTCTTCTAGGCTAGAGTGGCCTGTTAGGCTGTTATGTCATTATTTACAGTGTGAACTCTCCCCCCCCCTACATACACACCTACACATATTTTAACATCTCTGAAAACTGAATGTCTTTCAATTATTGTTGGCCAGGTGGCAGACTTAAAATGGCTGTGATTGCCTATGTATGAGAAATCATATTTTTCTTGGTGGGATAATTAAACAACTTTATTTTTTGGAACTTTCAGTCAACAAAGACCATTTGAGGCAGGAATATGAGTCCTGGTAGTTTGCCTAAAAACATTCAGTTGACATCTTCTAGTAAAACCAAGAAATTGCCTGAGTCAAAACTTACAGAATGAGCTGGGCATGGTGGTGCACACCTGTAATCCCAGTATTGGGAGGCTGAGACAGGATGATTACAGGTTCAAGGTCAACCTCAGCAACTTAGCAAGACCCTCGGCAACTTAGTGAAATCCTGTTTCAAAATAAAAACAAGGGCTAGGGGTATAACTCAAAGGTATAATGCATCCTGGGTTCAATCTGGGTTCAATCCCCAGTAATAAACACACACACACACACACACACACACACACACACACACACAC